>JAMFTG010001376.1:40000-67289 GCA_023974075.1 Chaenocephalus aceratus | reverse complement strand
CTCTCTCTCTGTCTCTCTCTCTCTGTCTCTCTCTCTGAATGTCAGGTGAACAAGATGCACAACCGTCAGGTGATAATACAATTCAATAGTGATATGATAAGAACAAAATACAATTCATTCATTAAACAATTTACAACAATATATTATTACAAAACCGCAAGAATGAAATGAAGAAGAAAGAAAGAAAAGAAAGAAAGACCCATGAAGTAGAGGAGTAATCAGAAGTGAGCTGTGAGGAGATGAACAGCTGTTATGTGTTGTTGTTGTTGTTGTTGTTGTTGCTGTTGTCTCTCAGGCTGTCTGTCTCTCTCTCTCTCCATCTATCTATTTGTCTCTCTCTCCTCTCACCACCTCGTTTCCTTTCATTTGTTTCCCCGCCGGATCAGATCTGTGTTTTTCCACCTCTATCAGCCTCTTCTAACTCTTGTTCACACAGAAAACTTTTCACCACCGTATTCCTTTCCTTTGACTCCCCCGCGTCACCTCCTTTCCTCTCCTTCTCACTCGTCCTCCTCTCTCAGTCTCTTCCCCTCTCTTCTCTCCCTCCCACTCTCTTCCTCCAAATGGGATTATGCAAAAATCGAGGCTGCTTGTCACTTCGCCGTGGGCTTCAAACACATTTCCTGCAGTGATGCGGCTTTCTCACACACACACACACACACACACACACACACACACACACACACACACACACACACACGCTTGTATTCAGACCCTCACACACACCACAGAGTCTTTTTTACTTGTGTATTTTTAGACGTTCCCCATGCTGAGTGTGTTATTAGCGCTGCCTGGTGTCCTGCTCTGCGTGGCAGCTGGCTCAGGTTTTCCCTCAGGTTTGAACCCAGCGTTTCCTCGGCTGCTGTAAAGATGTAATGACCACTTTACATAACCATGAGCATCAGGTCGAGCGGCCTCCAACGTGTGAATCCTAACCTCTGCAGGAAGGACGGAACATCTGGGGAAATCATTCAAATCCATTTGCTATGAGATGACTCCTGGTTGTGCTGTACCCATAATGCTTCTTGTTTCTTTGCAGAGCGGGAAGAAGACGGTCAAAAGCAGTACTGTGGGTTCAGCGGATGGACTCAGGGTGGTGGATGAGAAAAACTAAGGTAAGTGTTGCAGCAAAAGACACACAAAGAAAAGCTCACAAATCATACTTTCGCTGATGCAACAGGGAGCACATCTTCTGCAGGGATTAGAGGCATAAATGTGAAGCCTGGAATATAGAAAGGGCCGTTTATTTTCTTCCAACGATCAGACAAGAGCAACAGCTTTTACGTCAAATATTATTATTAAATACCTGTTCACGTGGTGCCTGAAGCTGTCTTCCAAATGAAAGCATGAACAACTACCAACAATTCACTTTAAACAAACGGCAAGAATGTGTAATATGTGTTCATCTTTTAAATTATACAAACTAATGCGGTGGTGGCGAAGTCGATAGGACTTGGCTTGGCAGCTGGAAGGTCACCAGTTCAAGTCCCGGCAAGACCAAGTGCTACCGAGGTGTCCCTGAGCAAGGCACCGTTCCCCACCACTGCTCCTAACACTAGGATGGGTCAAAGGCAGAGAAAACAAATTCCCCACGAGGGATTAATAAAAGTCCATCTTAATCTTAATCTTAATAATGAATAGCTCCAACATTAGGAAATCAAATCAAAGTTTATTTATAAAGCACATGTAAAAAGCGATTTTTGCCAAAGTGCTTCTTTGTGTATTTGTGCATTTTCCATCAGGGTATTATTCTATAAAATCTCATTTTATTATTTAAATGTCCTGATCAGTATATTGGTGTAATAGAAACATATGATACCCACTTATTTACTTACCTAATGTTTATCCATATGTACTACTTCTCACGCTTCTTAGCTAGGCTTGAGAACATTCCTTATTAAGAACATTTTTAAATACGCAACCCAAACTCTCTCGAAGAAATGCTGCTCCAAAGCAAGTTAGACAACAATGAAAACAAGGTGTTTTCACTTGAAAAAGGTTAAAAATCTGCCAATAGAACAAGTATAAATTAGCTTGGTACGATGTCTTGGATATTTAGATAAATCAGATCTTGTAATTAGCTGGGAGAACTCATTTTGAGCTATATTTGACCAGAATCAGGACATTTTGTGTTACAAAAAAAAACGCTCAAAGGTTTCTGTTTTCTGATGTCAGTTGGTGATTTTCAAATAAATAAATATGCGTTTCATCTGAGATACGACTCAACATAGGATTGCATCATAACAAGATGATGCATTGTCTAAAGACAAGACCCGATATCTCACTGCAGTGTTACTTCTGAAGTTAAGACATATTCTGACTAGATCTTAGACAAAATACACTTTGTAGTGCTCTATTCTCCGTCCTTCACTCCGCAGACTGTATGCTCTCTGTATGATTGACTGGACTTTCTTTCAAGAAATAAAATACGACAAAGTCAATCTAATGATTCATTCTTTATTCACGTTTGATAAATTCATTCCTGCAGAGACATTTAAATCCCTTACCTTGTTGATTTGTTTTACGTCAAGCATCCTTAGTGTAAAACAGCATAGGGTCCGGATGCAATATGTTATTTTTGTTGGTAAATGGACACACACACACACACACCACACACACACACACACACACACACACACACACACACACACACACACACACACACACACACACACACACACACAACACACACACACACACACACACACACACACCATGTATACATTACTTCAGGTGACATTACATTGACTTACATGCATTTCCTGGAGACTTATCCTAACCTAACCCATAACCAACACATGCCTAACCCTAACCCTTACCCTAAACCTAACCCTAACCCTTACCCTAAACCTAACCAAGTCTTCACCTTAAAATTAATGATTCCCCTCATGGGGACCTCCAATTTGTCCCCATAAGGGAAGCCAGTCCCCACACATGACTATGTAAACAGATGTAGGTCCCCACAAGTATAGTAATGCTGGACCACACACACACACACACACACACACATACACACACACATACACACACACACACACACACACACACACACACACGCACACACACACCACACTTGGGGTACATTTTGCACACGGATACATCAACATGTGAACTACAGGGATCGAACCCACTCCCTTCTGATTGGTGGACGCCCCTGCAGAAAGCCCCTGTGCTGCACTAACTGTTGGGACGAGCTGTGAGGTTTGACATATTAACTTTGAATGAGAAACCAGCAGGGAAATCCTCACAGTCCTTCCCTTTCTTTGTCGCCTCTTCACCACCTTTTATCATCAGCTTAGCCTTCGTCTATGAATCAGCAAGAAGGCCTTTTAACGCCCACACAACCTTGTTCACACGCTTCCCTTCCCAGCATCAGTGAATGCATCGACTGTAGTGTGTATGTGTGCGTGTTTACAATGAATCCTCTGCATAATGCATCCATAGAAAGACTGTGAAGGTTTTTGTGCTCAAAGCAGAGACCTCTGAGTCATACGCTGCTTGCTGCTGCTGCTGCTTTGTGGTGTTTTTAACTTTTCAGTGACCTGAGTCATCTTTACCCACTAACACTTTCTCCTTTCACTTTCATCACAAACACGTAGGTAGGTAGGTATGTATGTAGGTAGGTAGGTAGGTAGGTAGGTAGGTAGGTAGGCAGGTAGGTAGGTAGGTAGGTAGGAGTAGGTAGGCAGGTAGGTAGGAAGGAAGGAAGGAAGGAAAGAAGGAAGGTAGGAAGGAAGGAAGGAAGGAAGGAAGGAAGGAAGAAGGATGGTAGGAAGGAAGGAGATAGATAGATATGTAGATTACGGGTACTTAATTAGTAGTAACTAATCTGTCAAATAAATGTAGTGGAGTGAATATTTTGATTTAAAGGTGCGGTAGGTAAGTTCAGAAACCGGCTCGAGATTACACTTTTTGTTATATTCCATGGAGTGCTCTTAACATCCCGATAGCAATGAATATCTGAAGTGCTTTGACAAGAATCCATAAAAAAATGTCATCTGGAGAAGCCGTAATACTGTAAAAAGTACAACCAATCCGTTTAGCCCACGGATTGGATGGCCTACCTGCCTGTCAGCCTTCCATCGGGGCACACACTTATCTCGTGCCCTCATTGGTCATGTGCGCGTTCGTGGTGTTGGAGGAGGGGCTCTGTGAGGAAGTGGCAGATTTTCTCCGGCTGTGTATTTTCAAATTCTAGCGATCTCGAGCCGGTTTCTCAAACTGACCTTACCCCACCTTTAAAGGAGTATAACATGGACATATTAAAGCTACATAAACCTCAAAAATGTACTTTAGTCCAGTGCTTGATAGTAACAGAGGAGCGTACTGTACCAAAACACATGGTTCCTCTTTCACCTCGGTACCAGCATCCCTCTCGTCCCCTAATTGTCCCTCAATGAATGGACTGTTATTCTTCCTCCTCCTCCTCATCCTCCCCTCCCTTTGTTTTCGGCGACACTGGAGGACAGCGAGGAAGTGCGTGGATGAGTGTGTGAACCCCTCGTTCCCTCTCGCCTCCTTTTTCCTTTCTGGTGAGATCTGAGGGCCCCTTAATGTACACAGAGAAAGAGAAGGGCCCCTCTCAGCGTCCTATAGACACTGAGACGGGCTGTAATGGACCTTTTATAGCAGGGAGGGCGAGTGGTGGAAACATCCATGAGATGAAAGGAGGGTTCAGTGTCATTAGTCACTTTATTCTCTGTCACTGGTGGGTGCGTAAATAGGTTGGAGTGAGAGGGATTTCAAGAGTTAGCTGAGGTTGAAAGCAGTGTCAAGTATTAGATCAGGCTGTGTGCTGAGAACTGAAGCGAGATGTTGATGGACACAAAAAGAGACCTCCAGGCCTGCATACATTAAATTCCTTTTAATCACTGCAACGTGGGTTACACGCTGTTGAGTGGTCTAATAAGTGATGCACCTGCATAAACATTTGAGTACTTGAACTTGCGTTGAAACAAAACATATCACTGAAATAGTAGGAACTATTGTTTTAGGCAGTCGAGTTGCCGACCAATTGTGATGTTGCTACTCTGACATGTTTTGGTGTTACACACATGCAGGCAGACCAACACGTTCTCACTCCCAACCCGTCACATCTTGGCGGTCGGTCAGGGCCCCTCCCCGTCACTCACAGGGTACCCCTTGAGAGTCAGTTTTCAACGGGCAGGGCGTCCCATTGACTTGCATAGAGCTCCCTGAACGTTGGTAATAGAGGAGTTGGGATCGCGGCGAAATGCTCTCTGCAGATCCATTCTCACAGCGTTTATCAACCTTTGTCTAACTCGATATCAAGCCACACTTATTGTTTTTACTTCTTTATTTTAATGAATAATGTAGGACTTTGTTGCCGTCAGTTACGGGGAGAGTAGGGGCTCAGAATACTGAAATCTGTGTTTCCTTCTAATTCTGTATTCTTTTCTAAACCACACACTGTTATTTACTCAACAATAACACATAGTTATCCTTGTGTTTATTTATTTGTTTGATTAATAAACAAGTTGGAGTCCGTCAGGACCGAGGGTCGGAGCAGCTCATTTGCTTCAGAGAATATTACACCGGGAAGTAAGTATTCTCTCCGCTTCGCTTGACAAACCCCGTGATAGTCCTCAAGCTCTGTGATTGGATGTTTGAGTGTGCTCCGAGGGTTACGCCGAGCGTCGAACAGCACTTTGAAATGGGATGGAACCACGGCAGACTGTCCAAAAACTGGATTTGAACGGGTCCACCCCGTCGGCCCCTCCCCCACCCCGTCTCCAGAACTACACATGCTGGCTATTGTGTGTTCGCAACAGGTTCTATGGCACGTCTCTACTGGGAGTTATAGTTTTAAAAGACGTTTTCACATTTCCCATAATAATAAGTTGCCAGTATTAAACTGTGTACATCCCTGGAGGTTTTAGGGGACAGGAAACACTCACATTTAAAACATATAATTAATAAATGGGTGAAAAATTGCTTGTGCCCATTAATGGGCAGCATTAATATATATACCCACATGCCAGCTAAGGTCAGAAGAGCTTTATGTAACAGCTGGTCTCATGTCTGTGACCCCTGTTGTTAATTGATTGAGCCTGAAACATGCACTTGTCAAGGTTCAGAGGCACATTGTGCAATATGGCAGTAGCCATCGATCATCTTAAGATAAGATATACTTTATTGATCCCAAGTTGGAAACATTTGCGGTACATCAGAATGTGTAACAGTTGTAAATATGCAGTGGTTGTTTATATGTAAATCATTTAGTATAATCACACAAATTCTGTGTTTTATATTAAACTGTCGTATTCTGCACATTTCTTATACTATCATACATCTTATAAGAGTATAATATGTATAATATATCAGTGAAAATAAGTGCTTAAACATACAGTAGTTAACATATATATTAGTACTTTGTCAGGCTTAATATTTATTACACCCAAAGCTTTTTTCTTATTCAAAATAAGACCTAACCTAAAGTATTCTTAATGTTTAAATAAAGCCTTATTAGTTTGTCTGTCTGTGTCTCCTATTACTATCTAATAATAAAAAGAATACATTTCAATAACGTGCTTTAACCACCAGGTGTCCCTTTCTATCAGCTGCGCCGCCCGTGATGGTGTAAATATACCAATATACCGATTGGATCAAATATCAAAGTCAGCCGAATTAGTGTTGATACTGCAAGGAGACGTATTGTGTGAAGAGAAATTGAAGATTTTGTTTAATTGCTGATATATTTTTGATCCACGTCACATATTCAGTTTCGGCGGCAGTATATCCCTGTTTGTCCAGAAGTTTCTCATCAGGGCTCTATAAATAGCGAACTACAGCAGATATGTAATATTTAATGCAGCCGAAACCGTTGTATACAATGCCGTTATGTGATGACCTCCAAAGAGAAAAGCAAGCACACTCGGAATAAAGTATTATTTTATTTAAAACAAATTTGTTTCTGATTTCACATCAACAAGAAGTCCGGTTAACTAAAATGTCCGTGCGGAACAATACCCCAACCCATAGATCCGTGGGGTGAATAATGTCAATCACCACATTACACACATCCCTTCACATTTACATTTGAATTTACATTAAAGTATTTCGTGAGGCCTTCTAAACATGTTTTTAAATATAATTAGGGTTTTAGTTGAAGAGTTTGTAAATTATTGCCTGCACAACGGCAACGTCCATTCATTCCACAACCACTACATGGATTAAACATCGATTTAATACATTAATGTAGCCTTTGTTTCTGCTAAAAGAGGGGCAACAAGAAAATCGGCGAAATCGAGTGTGACTATTAAAAAATAAATAATTATTATATTAATATTGACAATAACAACCGACCGTCGGGGAGCGTTCTCATGGCGTCTATTATGAACGCTATGGGAGGTCTATGAAGGTCTATGAGACGCCCTGCCCGTTGATAACTGACCTCAAGGGTACCCTGTCCGCAGGCCCGCCTTAACCTGCCATCAGGGCCCTGGGCTGATGGTGTTGTAGGCCCCCCCTATTTAAACAACAAATGAAAGTCATTATAGCCTCGGCAGGCTCTGTGATCGCAACTTCTCCACTCTGCTCTACGCGTGCCTGGTCCTCTCCTCCAGATGAGTGACGTATCGGGCCTCCCTTCATGTATTTGTCCGGTTGCCGTTGGCTCCCCTCTACGTAGCAAGTCCTCGTCGTCCTCTCCCTCCTGTCTGTTTTTTCCTCTCCCGCTACTCCATCGCTATCAGAACCAGACGGCCTACTTGGCTCCGAGGCCCCGCGGCCGGCACCGCTACTGCTCGGTACAGAACTCATCTGTCCTCCCTCCTCATCGGGCCTACAGGTTTAAAATAACCTGTAAGCTTCGGCATTTTTTGTAATAGCTGCTTGTCTTGAAACTCCTTTTCCCTCAACAATTTCCTTTCCCGAGCGCCACTCTCAAACTTTTTCTTCTCAAACTTTTCTCCTAAACAACCTTCATCTGTCACTCAATCACTCGCAATTGAATAAGTCACATGTGAAACATATTCTCATTCTGATTGGCTGTTAAGTGGTTGCCCCACTGACTGTTTCGGAGTCATCATGTTGAGAAAAATCTCTGGAAATCCATCAATCTGATGGATTAGCGGAGCAAAATGATCAAAATACTACGGAGGGAAGATAGATATTTCGTTTGGATTACTGGTCTGGGGGAAAGCTCACGAGTGTGTGTGTTTGTGTATTTTTGCGTTTGTGTGTATTGTGTTTGTTTCCGGGGAAGGAAACACTCACGAGAAACACAGGCTGTTGTTATGCCTGCTGTTGACGTCAAGTTACTCCGTTCTCCGCTTGTTAATTATGCCGAAGCTTAACGTTGTATTTATCATCTGAACTTTGCCGAAACAATTTTAATATTCTGAAAGCCAAGACTTTGTTTATTGAAACCAGATGAAAACAAACTGTAACGGACCCTGCCGTGTTATCTATGATTACTATACTCTTACATTCATAATGTCAGCGGAGGGAGGAGGAGGTAGGAGTGAGGTGCGAGTGAGTGAGAGCTGTCATCTTCCCTTTACAAGCTTCAAAAATGTATTTATCGTGTGATTTTGGAAATAAAAGTTTCATATTCTGAAAGCCAAGACTTTGTTTATTTAAATGTTTTTAAAAACATCCGAAATAAAAAACTTTTTTTTTTGTAATTCAATTTTTTTTATTGGCTCATGATAGGCCCCTGATCTCCGTAGGCCCCTGGGCTTCAGCCCAGGTCAGCCCGTGCATTAAGGCGGCCCTGCCTGTCCGTAATAGAGTGACGGGGAGGGGCCCTGACCGACCGTCAACATGTGACGGGTTGGGAGTGAGAACGTGTTGGGCATACAGGCATGAGATGTAAGATGTTCACCTGTACTGGAGTTTAATAAAATAACTACCCACCGAGGTAGAAACAAGGTATTCTGTAGTCTTCCTGTGATACAAAGAGCAGAATACAATCACCCAGTGACCATCGACTGGCGGCCCGCGGGCCAAATCTGGCACGCCAGACATTCTCAACCGGCACGCGCTGTGGCGCTGGCGGAGTGGGTGCCAGCCCATAGGCCCATAGGTGCCAGGTCTTCCTGCTTCTGCCTCGCTATGCTGCTGCTGCTTCTGCACTGATGTGTTCACTTGCTATTGCTACGTTCATGTTCCTGCTGCTGCCACTGCTGTGTTCACTTGGCTGCGTTCATGTTGCTGCTGCTCGCCTTGCCCCCACCACCACCCCAGCTTCAA
Organism: Chaenocephalus aceratus; assembly: GCA_023974075.1. Lineage (NCBI taxonomy): Eukaryota > Metazoa > Chordata > Actinopteri > Perciformes > Channichthyidae > Chaenocephalus > Chaenocephalus aceratus. Next base: position 58,073 of record JAMFTG010001376.1, on the reverse strand, counting down.
CCTGTAGGCTCGGGGGTATCCACTCAATGTCTTTGTAAATCTGTGGAGTCATGAGGCCCGAGCCTAGACGCCAAACTCAAAACTACATGCTGCTTATAATAAACATTAAGAAACACGTGAGTTGTCTGACTTGAACAAGTATATGGAAAAAAAAACGTATTTTGACTTTAGAACATTTTAGAAACAGGTCACGTTTTTACCCGAGTACAACAGAAAGGTTCATCATCTTTGTAATATCTTATAGGATTGACTCGACTGCATTGTGTGAGCTGTTGAATCTGATTCCCTCTTATTCTCCGTCTTCTTTTCATCCGCTTCTCCCTCAGGACCTCATTGTGGATCAGACCATAGAGAAGGTTTCGTTCTGCGCCCCCGATCGCAATTACGACAAGGCTTTCTCCTACATATGCAGAGACGGCACCACCCGGCGCTGGATGTGCCACTGCTTCATGGCTCTCAAAGACTCGGTGAGCGGACCATTCATTATCTGCACCTTAGAGATTTTCATTATAGTAGTAACCAAAGTACAGCTAACTTCTGAAATCTTTTATTCAGCTTTTCTTTCATCGGCACGTCTGAAAGTTAAATGTGTGCCAAGGATTATTGCCATGTAGATGTACACATACAATGAATATACTTTGGTGTATAATGGTGCATACATAAACACTATAAGAGGAATTAAGTTTACAAAAGTAAGTTAACTATTGTCAAATTTAGAAAATTATAAATTCATGTTAACAAGAAATAAGTTCTGAAAGTTGTGGTTAGGTTTTATAAATGTGTGTTTATTTATTTAATCAATTAGTACATGTATCAATTTATTATTTAAAGGTCACCTATCATGCTATTTTTGGGCAATAGCATAGGTCTCTCAGATATATAAAAACATGCCTATGAAGTGTTTTGCTCAAAATACTAAACAGATCATTCTAGCCATGCCTCATATCCCTCTATTCACTTCCTGTTTCAAAAGTGCTGATTTGGGGATAAAGCTTTAAAAAAGGAGGGGTCTGAGCTCATGCGGGACCCGGCAGCTACCGTCTAAACTAAATGCTGCCGTGATGAAACGCCATATCATGGATCATCAAGGAGGTTAGCTCTGTGTTAGCATGCTAATGTAAACACCGACCATATTACGTCCAGAACAGTCGGGCATTGTTTCTAATAGCAACGTTTCTGATTGGGCCGTGGGTCCACATTTCAGATATTACGTCATATCGGATTTAAATCTGGATCAGCTCCGTTGTTCCCCATTTTTAGAGATTGGGTACGGAGGAAAAGCGAGAGGGTTTTATTTTCTGACGCTGCGTGAGTTCCCTGACACACCAGGGACACATGTTATGTAGAGAAGACATAAAAAAGTGCATTTTGCATGATAGTCCCCTTTAAGACATTTTTGAAGGGAAAAAAATGAAAATACTTTTTTCTTTAAGCTTTTAAAATGTAAGGATTTTGTAACGTTTGATATAAATATTAGGTTAATAGCTTTAGACCTAGTCATTATCTTTGACTCATGGGATAATAATGGGCATATTCACATTTATGTTGACATAAAAAGTCAGTTCATAGAAATAGATAAATCAGTAGTTAGATTAATCACAAGGTTCAGTTCTGACATAATTAGTCCGGCAGTGGCTCAGTCAGTCGGGGCTTGGACTGGGAGCTGTAGGGTTGCCGGTTCAAGTCCCCGAACAGACCTAAATATGGAGTGTGGAGCAAGGCACCGGACATCCCCCTTCCCCCCTCACTCCCATTGCTCCCCGGGCGCTGTACAAAGCTGCCCACTGCTCCTAGTACTAGACTCCTGGTACTTGGATGGGTTAAAAGCAGAGAACACATGTCACTGTGTGCTCTGCATGTGTGACCATTACAGAGGGGTTCATCCCTCCGATTCTATCTTCTAATTCTGTGTAACATATAATAAAGTATTTCAATCACTGCAGTCAGCGTGTCCTTGTGTCCTTGGGCAAGGCACTTGCCAAATTGCTCCTGATAGCCCACAGTGCTGAATGTATGTTAGACGCTATAGATAAAAGCGTCTAACAGGTGTAATGTAATGTAGCAAGGCACATTTATTTACATAGCACTTTTCAATTTCTAACAACAGAGGGTGCTACATAACACACTTTCCGGAAAAGTCACTGGGAGACTTGAGTATTTTGTTGGGAAAAAGTTACAATCAAGAAACAGCTGCGGGTAAAATGTACCCGTTGGCGGTTCTAGTGTTAAATTCCCAGAATTAGGATATTTAACCCTGTTTTGAGACTTCCCTCGTGTATCGTTGGCCTTTAAACCACCGCTAGAGTCTCGTGTTTTTCAGCTAGCGTGATTTTTAACCTCTGGTGTTTCCATGTGACCTTGGGATGGAGGTTGTAAGTTTAAGGCAGCAGTGATGGAGAGACGCTGTCATGGCGCGCTGAGGTTTCAATCCTGCTGTGTTTCATCAGCTTACACTGCATGCGGGTTGGATTATTGATGCGGACGGCAGAGAGCAGACCTGCAGGATTAGGAGAGGGATTAGACAGAAGCCTGTGGAGTTATCTGTCCATCTCTGTCTGTCTCTACTTCCCCCACACTCTGCACATCTCTTTATGCTCATCTTACACACAACAGTCTCCAATAGTGGCCGTCTGTAGAGAGGTGGTGGGAAAGTGGAATTAATTACAAAAGGCAGGAAGTAGTTTCATACGTCGCCTGGGGAGCATGTTGACGTTTGACAATGGTTGAAGTTATTTGCACCCTTATCCAATCTTTAAAGCTGTATTTTGAAATGAACAACATCACACGTGTTGCTATACTCTTAAAAAAAAGCCGTTACAATTAAAGCGTTACTCTAATTCTGCTTTTGTTTCATATCAATGCAGGTTAAGTGGAGATTATAGACTGAATGTGCTACAAATACAAATATAGTATATTTTAATTTTTTAATATTGTCTGCTTATCTGTATTATTGTGTTGCATTATTGGAGAAGCCTGTGACCGAAGATTTTCAACGACATAATTACTCTGTAGCTATGTTAGTCTGACATAAAGAACCTTGAAAAAGGGGTAGTCGATGGCCAACAGTCCCGCCCCAATTTCTACCAAACCCATTATAACACTCAGTCATCATTTTGATCTTAACGAGACATCTAACACGTTTTGGGACGGTGTCTTGCATGGAAGATTAGATCCGATGCTTCTTATTGTTGCATATATGTTGCGACGCTATCATGGCGACAAAATCAGTCTACAGATAGTATTATAAACCCCTGGCAAAAAGCATGAAAATTAGCCCTTTGGCAAAAGAAATCACATTAAATCGCTCTATTTCCCCCATTCACAATATCCCTTAAAGGGGCCCTTTAATGCCCATGTGACATGAGTACATGCTGGAAAACTTCTTTATTATTGTGACCTATTTGTTATGTCCTATAGCCAATAGAAGAGAGTGTAACATAGTGCTGTCAATATGTTCCAGAAGTAAATAGGAGTCCAAAGGAGGCGTTTCAGGCAGGTGTGTGGGAGAGATACACATTGGATTTTAACCTTACATGCACAAAAACCCATTTAGCACACTAAGGGAAAGAGAAAACAGCACACCTTTAAGACTTTAGTTATAAAAAATGTAAGTTGTATAAAACACCCCGGGAAATATGGCTAGTTTGCCTATTTATAGCATCTGGACTGGGAAATAAGCTATATACCAACACCTTGGCCTCCAGATTTTCAAACTGCTTTCTTTCTGCGCCTCCAGGGGGAGAGACTGAGCCACGCGGTCGGCTGTGCCTTCGCCGCCTGTCTGGAGAGGAAGCAGCGCCGCGAGAAGGAGTGCGGCGTCACGGCTTCGTTCGACGCCAGCCGCACATCGTTCGTTCGTGAGGGATCGTTCCGCTCGAACCCAACCTGCCAGCAGAGCAGCGACAGAGAGGACAAGCTGCAGGACAAGAGGAAAGGTAAATACATCATTACACTGTAATCATTCATCAGAGCGACATCTGGGAGGTGGAAGATGCTGCTGGAGGAGCCTGTGATTTACGTGTTTCATTGCCATCTCTAGGCTGTAGCTAATGTGCACATGACAATAAAGCCTTGAATCTTGATATTAACTGGCTGATGCACAAGTTTTATATTAGACCACAATATTAACTAACACTAATTAACATTTTAGTTAATTTTTCTAGAGTTGTTTGGTCCATATTTATATCCACTTGATTTCAAGTTTCCTTTTTAATTGGCTCAGATTAAATTAGATGGGAGGCTTTTCCTTGCAAATACAAAATAATTCAACATGGATTACTGCAAACTCAATTCCCCAAATACTGTAGTTTACAAAACAAAGATGTCAAACTTTACTGCTGCCTGTAAGAAGGCATCTCAGAGTGTGTACAAAGAGTCGACCCTTGGTTTAGCTTAAGTGCAGCATGTATGTATGTATGTGTGTGTTAGTAGTTTAGTCAATCTATTGAACATGTCAGAAACAAAAAAATATAACAATAATATATATATATATATTCTCTTTTTTTCACTCAGTAAATTATAACAAAGTACCAAAAAAACAAATAATACAAACAAACAAAAAAAAACAAAAAAAATAATTTTCAGATAGTCTCTGTTCATGTTCAAGGGGCAAGAAGAAGCTTAAAGAAACTTTTCTGGTCCTACCCCTCTAATATATTCTTTCTGATGAAACATTAGGTCATCGTCATCAGCGACATGTTTGTCTTGTTAATCTTTTTTTCTTTCTTTTTTTGTGTGTGTGTGTGTATACAGCAAATGTGTAGGTTGCATGTGCGTATATGCATTTGTTTTACATGCATACACTCATCCAACAATATGTCTGGCATATATTCGTGTGTATAAGGATCGCTGGCAGTGATAGGGGATAACTTTAGTCGTTGTTATTGTTTGTCTGTTTGCATTGGCATATATTATGTTTACCATTACTATATGACAAACGCTGCTTATTGATTGTCGAAACTATATAAAAAGATTTTTGATTTGAAAAGAGTCGAGCCTTAAATGCTAGTTAGCGAGCATTACACATGTAGAGCAAACTCCTCCAGCGTCAGAATGCATTAAAAAAGTAGATTTTCAAGTAGTAATAATATAATAATAATAATCTTTATTTGTCCAGCAGCTTTCATACAATAAGTGCTTCACATAGACATTTCACAGACAACTGATATCACAGAATACAGTTACCAGCATAACATGTAAAAATACATTAATGCACCCCCCTCCTCCTCTGCCTCCAGACCAGCCCTCCTCTGTCATGCCGGCCCCCGCCCCTGGCTCCGCCTCCCCTCCCGAGGGTGAGGAGTACCCGATGGACCGCTCAGAGCCCGGGGGCCGCGGGCCATCCCTCGCCGCCACGCGCCCATCGAGCAGCTGGTGCGGCAGGGGTCCTTCCGGGGGTTTCCGGCCCTCAGCCAGAAAAACTCCCCTTCAAACGGCAGCTGTCGCTCCGCCTCAACGACCTGCCGTCAACGCTGCAGCGCAAGACCGACTACCAGGACAGAACCCTGGTGAGTGGAGAACTTACACTCACAAGTGATGATGATGATGATGATGATGATTGATGATGATGAAGGGACATGCTCACCTTCTGACCCTGGTCAATAATAATACGCTTTATTTGTGTAGTCAACTTCATTTTCAATCTTTCAGAGAGATTGAAATACCGTTTCCCACAATCCCGAATACAAAAACAAATATATGTATAAAAGTATGTATAACCCTATACTTTATATACACAATCAAAGCACTTTTCATTCACCAGGTGCAGCTCAAAAGTGCTCTGATAACATGGACCACAAGTTACAGCTACAATCAAAGAAATGCACTTTAAAACAGAGGCATCATAAACATCATCTGGTTAGTTGCTGCTTGACCGCCGGAACAACATTAATCCTGAACGGGATTCGATGAAGGATGCTTAAGGAGGTTCTTTGTATTTCAGCTGAAAGAAGGAGTGCTAATTTCCCTTTTAAAAAGTATAACAGGCATCCTAAACGTAACATGATTAATTTCAGCTGACCCTTATGAAATGTATATAAAGACACGAAACAAGTCCTTTTGCTACTTCTTAATAACTAAACTTAAAAATAACAATTCAATCTCGTATTCTTCACAGAAATGTATGAAATCCTGAGGAACTGGCCGAGCAATAGCATTTGAAGTTTGTCTTACAAAACTTAAAATCAAAAGACGCTTTGGCGACCCCTTGTGGGGGTTGGGAGAACCCTCGTGTTCAGAACCAGTCTTAAGTGTTTTATATATGCCATGATGTTAGATTTTAGACACCTTGTAAAGTTGCTAATTATATTCATCACACATGCAACTGGAGAAATGCTTTACACAAAAACAGCATATGTTAACAGAGGACCCAAATGATGCACAAGGCTATTATTAGACAACATAATAGTCTAATAATAGCCATGACAACAATCATCGCCATGGTCTGGTGTCGAGAAGGGATTCATCTATTTGCACAACCAAAATGCCCTGAGGGTAAATCAGCTGGGATCCTTTCCCTCCCAAATGCAAAACAACAACCTGTCAACAATATTTTTTGCAAACTCAAATCCCCAAATAGTCTCCGGGAGGAAGACGTCACGGAGCATTACGCTGCCTCGGCACACACACAGAAACACACGCGGGGGATTCTGTGCGTCATGTTGTTTGCCGACTCGAGCCCCGTTACGTGTTCCACTTGGCACCGCTGAGGAGGATGAGCAAACATGTCACAGAACAAACCTTCAGCGCGTCGGAAGTGTTTGTGTTTTCATGCAGACCGTGTTCAACGTAATCCCAGAGCCGGCCCTCTATTGACGTGCTGCCATCACTGTGATCAGCACCAGCTCTGCATCCTGTGTGACTGACAGCTCGTCTTACTAAGGGACACTTGGTCATCCCTCTCACAGGTACACACACGTACCTGACACACCCCTCAGAGTGTGATTATAGTCATTAAGAGAGATGAGGACTCTTCTGACTGGAATACTGAACCACAAACGTTCAACGCCCACTCTCATATATTCGCTGCTTCCATTTCCGTCTCTACTTCCCCGTGATGCTTAGTTTATATATCTATATATCCAGTGGTGGTGCAGTGTGTATCCTAATGTGCTCTCTCTTTCACACACAACACACACACACACACACCACACACCACACACCACACACACCACACACACACACCCCCACACACACTGCCTCTCGGCTCCCTTGTGACTCTGAACAGTGTGTGTATTGATTTGTTGCGGCCAATCAGCCGTCCTGGTTAGCCTTCAGCAAGCAAACCCTCACCTGCAACTGAACTGAGCAAAAACACAACACACACACACACACACACACACACACACACACACACACACACACACACACACACACACACACACACATACCATGTATACATCACTTCAGGGGGACATTACATTGACTTACATGCATTATCCTCCATTACGTGACTGTGTAAACAGATTTAGGTCCCACAAGGATAGTAATGCTAGGCCACACACACACACACACACACACACACACAGACATACACACACACACACACACACACACACATACACACACACACACACACACACACACACACAGGCATTTGAAGTGCCTCTGAACTCTGCGGGACATTGACAGAACAGGGAGAGAGAGGGATCCCTGGGCCCATAGACATCTTTAATGTGAGGCCGTGCTCATGCCTCCAGCGTCCTCTACACTCTCAGATATGACCCCAGGTCTACGACACACACGATGTCCATCCCTTACGCCTCCTCTGCCTTAGACTCCTTTGTTGACGTAGTGACATCAGTATGTAACACTCCCGCTTCTATTGGCTAGCGCTCAAACACATTGTAGGCCCTACTTGAAATGCTAAGGGGCGACACATTTCCAAGCGGTTGACCAATCACAACAGAGCCGGCCAGCTAACCATCACAGAGCTGGCCAGGGCTCTGGTTTCAGACGGAGGGTGAAAAGAGGTGCTGCAGCACAGGCAGTACGAGAAACATAAAGATCTTTTGAACATGAGTTAAATAGGTCCCTCTTGAATGCTGTTGCCACTACTCTGATCTTGTTAAGGTCTATTGTTTAATTAAAAATATGGGATTTCCATTTGTTCCATAATAGCATAAATACCTGGACCTGGGTATACATTTGAAACTACTCAACGCCTCTACGTTAAATTCTCTGCATATGCGTGATATATAATGTAACCACAGATCATCATTAGACTCCTCGTTGTCAAGCGTGCTCAACAACTCTGCGCGATAAGCATAGATGGAGGCAGCGGAAGAGGAAGCTTGAAGGAGAAGACCGTTGATAAATCCTCTGTCTCCGAGGCCCTCGTTGTGAAGCGAGGGCCTCGGAGTCAATGAGCGGGGAATTAGATATGATGTCTATTTATATCTGCGGTCCTGTGCAGGAGAGGTTTTTAAAGACGGGAACATGATGCCGTCTATAATCCCCTCGCCGGGCGGATCGGTTACAGTTGGTTTTTAAAAGCGTGGATAAGCTGAGCCAAATCCACCTTTGTCTGAAACACAAAGCGATGACATAACGGGCTGAAATTAAATGCATCGGGCCGTTCACACGGTTCCTCCTGGCCGGCACACATCTGTGACGAAGTGTCACCGCTCTATTATTTAGCAAGAAGGTCCAGATTAGCACAGTGTCTTGAAACCTCGTGTTTCTGATGCTTTGTGGGTCACGAGGAGCCGGTCTGCATCTGCTCCAGTTTCTCTGCTTTTGATCGGACTGTTTGGCAAAATGATCAAATATCTTCCTCTCCTTCTCTCTGTCTGTTTGTCCCTCTTTTTTAATCATCTTCATCCCTGCTTCTTCTTTTTCATTATCTCCATGATCTCCCTCCAGAGATGAACCTGGGGTTGCAGGATGATGACGACGGCACCATCAACGCCCTCTGCAGCCAGATCAACAACTCCTTCACCAATCCGGCAGAGGAGATGTTCCACAACCCCTGCTTCTCTTCCAATGGCCCTCCAGCCTGCACCGCCCTGCCCCCCGCCCTGCCCCCACCGCCGGGAACCCTGCAGGGTAAGAAAGGCTGCATAAGTCACGTTCTTTCTATATATTGCACACTCTTGGGCAATTTCACAAAAGTAGATTGCAGCCACTGATAACACATCGTTTCTTGGCTTTTTTATATATATATATTTAGGTGAGATTTCTTCATTATTCTAAGGACAAAACATGGCAACGTGTCACCACAACACACACACAATAAATATACCTAAGCAGGTGTCAGGGACCAAGCAGTGAGGCAACAGGAGTGGTTTAAATAAACTAGGGTTTTTATTTACCCCAAAAGTCCACCATATAATAACCCAGGCCTATAAAAGAGGTCCACAGAAATACCTCAAAGGCACATAACAGGTGTTAACTCAACAACCTGCTACAATGAAGAACCAAGGAACCTATACAGTGGCTTGGCCAAACCACGTCACATCATACACAAAGGACACTGACAAACACCCACATCCCCCCTTTGACATGGAAGCAGGTGGTTTGTCCCAATCTGTCCCAATCGGCTCCTTGCAGTATTCATGAGCCCTCAGCGCTCGGCCACGCCCTTTGCTGAACCAGGAAGTAACCTCCCCCAATGGACGTGGTAACTCAAGAGACAAAGAATGTAATTAATACAAACAAATACTTGTGTATTAGCTGTGCTAAAATGTTTGAAGTAATGTCAGATTACAATCAAATAAAGAGTTTACCATCTAGAGCAGGGGTGTCAAACTCAATTTCATTCCGGGCCACATCAGCATTATGGTTGGACTTAAAGGGCCGGTTGTAATTTTAATTATATATAAATATACATATGTAAATATATAATATATATTAAATAATGTATTACATTACATTGTTGGCCCTGCATTGGATTATTATCAGTTCTGGTAATATCTTCCTAAATTACTACGTCTGAAAGCAGAAGTCTAGGGCAAATAATTGAAAGCAAATATTCAACAATTACACCTCTTGTATTGTATATTATATTCTTTGCAAGCTCTTGCGGGCCACATAAAGACCCCTGATCTAGAGCATGTGGGGTGTTAATTGGCATGTTTTATTGTAGCTGCACTGAAGCAAAACTACTGAAGATGAGGATGCAGTGTAGTTGGTTTACCCTACGTGGCTGTGGCCATCACAGCAGGGTATATCCAGGAATCCTGAAATCAGATGTAAAACCCTTTAAGACCCTTTCCATAAATGTTAAGACCTCATCGCCACTTGGAGTTCTAACAGGTTACCTTGGCGACACACTTTACCTCACATTGACTATATACAGTATTGATTGTCCTTCCTCCTTATCTTCCAACCATTTGGACGCAGACTTGCATTTCCCATAACGATGTTGCTTAGCAACCGGCGTAAACGGACCTTCGCGCGCTATCAAGCAGTGAGCGCGCGATGTCCTGTTCAGATGACGTCACACCCAACGGGATGCCATCAATAAACAGAATCACACTACACACCAACGCAGTGACTACATTCAGGCACACTGTAGAACACAACCTCTTTGGACCATTTATATACTTATTGAAAACAAGCTACAAAATGTAACCTAGGGAATGCCGTTTAATACTTTTTAATAGCCTTCATTTTCGCTAAATGTGTAATACTTTAAGACCCCGCGGACCCCCTGCTAAGTAAAAAGATTGCATTTTTCACTTTGATGAGTCATTACATCAAGATTTTATAATTTGCAGCGAATGTCTGCAAATAACCTTAATACAACATGTGCCAATTGCACTGGAGCACCAAGACACCATTTCATTGGCAGTAGTTTCAGCCTCTGCAGGTCTTTTGAGTATTTGTCACTGATTTCAAAAGTCAGACCGACCTTTCTGTGCCCCTTCCTCCAGAGGGACTTTCTCTCCCATTCATCACACTCTTTCTAACTGTGTCCCTCTAGGTAACCCTTCCTGGGTGCAGCCGGAGCTCCACTCCCCTCCTCCCGTGCCGATGCAGATGCATTGTGGACACCGGCGCACCCCCTCCGAGGCCGAGCGGTGGCTGGAGGAAGTCTCCAAGGCTGTGAAGGCTCAGCAGACCCCTCCTCCAGGCCCCTCCATCCCCATCATCCCCGGACCCCCCTCCATATCTGCTGTGTCCAACATCCCCATGTCCCTCGGCTCCATGTCCAAACCTCTGCTCTCGGGCCCCCCTGCTCTCTTAGCTCAGGCACCAATGCCCCTCCCACCCATGTCGATATCATCAGTTCCTCTAATACCCGGCCCTCCAGTATCTGGTCCCCCTATGTCTCTCCCTTCCATGTCCATCCCCACCATGTCCGGTCCCAGTATGTCCGGCGCCTCCATGCTCCAGCCGTCCCTCTCAGGGCTCCCAGGCTCCATGCAGCCCTTCCCCTTGGCTTTTGACACCACCCCCGCTCCGGTGGGGATGTTCGGCTCCCAGCCTGTCCAGCCGGCCTTCCTTCCCATGCAGACGTACATGCCCGGCCTGGCCAGCTCTATGACATATCCCAACGCCAGCGTGCCTGTGGTGGGCATCACTCCGTCGCAAATGGTGGCGAACGTCTTCGGCACGGCTACAGGCTCATCAGGTGGAGGTGGAGGTTTATCGATGGGACTGGGAATGACCGGGGTGCACCATTCCTACCCTGGATTACCGGGGTTTTCCACACCGCCTTTCTCTCCCACTCCTCCGTTATCATCAGCCCTTAATGGCCTCCCGCCGCACAGCAGCGCCTCCATGGGCCTCCAGAACGGGACGTCCGGCAGCGGGAGCAGCTGGCCTCCAGAGGGCAGCCAGCTGACAGCTCCAGCACCCCAAGAAGATGATCGATTCGAGGCCAAGTGGGCGGCTCTGGAGGCTAAACCTCCGCCGCCGGGGAACAAAGCACCAGCTGCAGCGGCAAACCCCTTCTCCAACAATCTTCAGAAGACTTTTGAGATTGAGCTTTAAGCGAGAGTTTGACGTCCCAAAGCTGTAGACCTGGAGTTAGACCTGGAGTTGAAACGGGATGCAGGTCTTAAAGTTAGCCTAGCATCCTATCTGCCCAGCAACCTGCTCAAAGCTCTCATGGGAGTTAATGATATAATGATCTTAATTGCTTTCTTGACACTCCCATGAGAGCTTTTGAAGACGGTGGCGCTTTGCTGGGCTGTGATTTGGAGGATCCAGCTCACAAGACTTGAGGGATTGAATCCTCCGCTCCACCCGCTAACCACCTCCCTGCTTTCACTGCTCTACTCCGACTTTACTTTATTGCTGCAAGTCCCTGGATGTACTGCACGTGCCCCCGGCCTGAGGACATTATAGAGGGGCACAACTCAGAGGTTTCTTTCTTAAAAAAGCGGGATGCATTCCAAACTCGTGAGATATTTTCTTTCTGGTTGAAGCGTTGATGTGCAGAGAAGTGATGCTGAGCACGGAAAGGATTAGCCAATGAAGTAAGACCCGACCCTTCCAGCCCCAAAAGGACTTACTGACTAATAGTAGAGATTTATGGCCAAATAATTTTATTTATTGTACTTCATTTTTATTTTAACAAGTTATATATACTTTAAAAAAATCTAAATCTTAAAGCAGTGTTTTTTTTTTTATCCCATATATTTATTTTAGCTGAGAGGAGGGAAACTACAGGTCGCTTAAAATGTGTGCAAAGCATTGTGGGAGTCATGTGACAGGAACCAAATAGGAGGAAGCAGTGTGTGGTGAGACGGTGAGTGTATATAGCGGCATGTTTCTTCCACCTCACGTATATCCACTCCACTGAGGCCCGATGAGTCATTTTCACTAAAGCCTTCCCTCAAGGGTTGCTGGGACATTAAAAAACGACTTCAGGATAACACAAACACACACACACACACACACACACACACACACACACACACACACGGGACAATACAGCACAACAGACTTCATCTTCTCCAGAAAGGAACTTTAACATCTCAGTGGAAACACAAAAAACCCGATGCACTACTTTACAGCATTCATACTCCTTTTGATATGTTAAAAAGCACAGGGTATAGTCGCATCACGTTCAAAATGATTGTGTATTCACCTCTGCCGCGTCACTGTTGCATTAGTATTGCACTCATCACAGAGTTTGGGATTGATGAGAAGAGGTGATAAGATGAGAGGAACACGAGCAGAGGCTTGGCAAATGACCGATGTTTTGGATGTGGGATTATTGAAGACCTTTGAGTGAGTGAGTAACAGAAAGAATAAATGTCTTGAGGTAAAGGAAAGGAAAGCTTGCATGTGAAAGATTGAAGGAGAGAATGGCATCATAACGTTTGAACAAATTGAGATGGGGGAAGTCTGAAGAAAGGAAAATGGGATGAGATGAAAAAGAGTGTGTGAAAGTATTGAGAACAAAGACACATTCATCACACAACCCACGCACCGTCTGCTGTGTCTCCGTCCTTGTCTCAAAGCCAAGCCAAATCCGCAGCTCGTAAAAACCTCACGGATTTGATCACATTTAAAAAGATTATAGCTTATTATATTAATTACAGCCTCGTAGTCAAATGTGCAACACCATCAACGGAGCTTTCTGTGTTTAACTTGCCATTTGAGTCATAAAAGGAAACGTGACGACGCAGAAAACTTTATTTATAGACGCAGGTTGTTTCTGTATGTTACGTAGGAAGGGGAAAGTGGACAGAGATGCGCCTCCAGAATGTAATTGTGTGGATGTGGACTGTCTGATTGAGTTTCCTGCTCATTAACTCTTCACACTTTAATTGGATTATTCCGTCTCTTCTTCCTGTGGCCGTGATGCTGTCTGGCTGCCTGTCTTTCAGAAACGTACATGTATGTATCCCAGGAATACTTCACACCATGCCCTGCCTTTGTTTTTCGGGTAAAACTATATTGTATCCCCAGCAAAAAAACAAAACCAAACTGCATTTTCTTTCAACCCTCCTCTCTCCTCTCTCCTCCATGAAATCAATGCTTTTATTTCCTTTTAAAATATATTTTAGACTCGTTTGCACGCCCTCCAAATTATAAATGTAGGTTAATTGTGTTCCGCGTTAAAGCAAACTAAAAGACCTCATAAACTTGATTGTAAAACCATAGTTTAGTGATGGTAACAAAGCAAACCAGTGGGATTTATTTTTAATCTTTATTTACAGATTTTTTTGTATTTAAACCTACATATTTGTATTGTAATTACATTGTACAAAAGATAAATAAAGTAATATAATATTACTCCTGTTCCTGTTTTGTAAGTGGTGTTTTTTTGTTTCCTGAACTACTGTATTCCTTTCTTTCCTGTAACTCTCTCTATCCTTTACGTTCACCTCTATTTTGTTTGCATTTCTTCCTCCTGCCGGCTCTTGTTATTGATCTGGCTGTCCTTACTGTTGGAGACTGTTTCATGCAATACGATAATACTTCAAAATCGACAGATATCAAGACAAGACACAAGGAAACGGACATTGTTTTGTGAAAAGGTAAAATAATTCCACCTATTGGCGAACTCCATTAAGACTACAACTCCAACGCCTTTAAATAGACAGATATCGGCAACCTCTGTCCCAACTGTTTAATTTTGTAATGTGATCATCCAACAGAAAGACAATCTAATTTTGCTCATCACTTTATCTGAGTTTTGCATCTTCAGTATTTGTTTTGACTAATGAAGCTCAGCGTCAGTTCAACCAGGAAGACCGTCTTTACTCATTCATTTACTATTTCCATGTTACTACTCTCTCGCCTCTCAATAAGTGATCGGGGCAGTGGCGTAACTACCGACGGTGCAGCCGGTGCAACGCATTGACCGGTTCACGCAGTCTTCAAAGTAACCAAGCAACCTAAATTAATTTGTCATTTGTCTGTCCAATGACCTTGCTCTCTTTCATGTCATGTGATGCCTTGCGTGACGAGCGAACCGTTTAATCAACCTGTACTGTACTGTACTGTAGTTAGCAGCAGCAAGTTCGGCAGCATTATACAAAATGTAATAGATAGCTTGCATTTATAATGTACAGCAAACCAAAGCACAAGAGCAGCGCTCAAAAGAGAAAGGACAAGAGAGAACAAGGAGATGTAACAGCTAAACTGACACAATTAGACAGTTTATTTTGTCATACATCGTCCTCGAAATCGAGCACTAATGTTAGCAATGTTGACGCCCAAAATATCCGGGGCGTCACTCTCCAGCTTAACCAATCACTTCGCTCTATTCCCAAGAGCCTATCATAGCGCTCTGCTAAACCTTTTAAATGTGCTCTCCCCTCTGACAGCTGTAATTTCAGGTGACTGGACGCAACCCTCCTCCCCCCTTTTCACCTCCTGTCCCTCTGAATCCAGGGTCAAGCTAAGCCCCTCCCCTCCAGACCGAACCCAACAACTGTCCATTCACCACCACCAGGGTCAAGCTAAGCCCCTCCCCTCCAGACCGAACCCAACTATCCATTCACCACCACCAGGGTCAAGCTAAGCCCCTCCCCTTCAGACCGAACCCAACTATCCATTCACCACCACCAGGGTCAAGCTAAGCCCCTCCCCTTCAGACCGAACCCAACTATCCATTCACCACCACCAGGGTCAAGCTAAGCCCCTCCCCTCCAGACCGAACCCAACTATCCATTCACCACCACCAGGGTCAAGCTAAGCCCCTCCCCTTCAGACCGAACCCAACAACTGTCCATTCACCACCACCAGGGTCAAGCTAAGCCCCTCCCCTCCAGACCGAACCCAACTATCCATTCACCACCACCAGGGTCAAGCTAAGCCCCTCCCCTTCAGACCGAACCCAACAACTGTCCATTCACCACCACCGGTGTAGACCCCGGGGGGGTTTCATCGGATCGGTTCTGCCCTCCCGAATGATACTTCCTGCACAACGGGGCCTAATCGCTAAAATCACCATTACATTCATTTGTGTATCTCTGTAATAAATATGTATTCTCACATCAAAACCGTCTCTCCTGATTGAACTGAATGTGTTTAGAAATAAGCTTTTTTTTTTACGATTAAAAAGTGGCCGCCATGAATCCAAACTTCCGTGCCCTCCTCAAATATAAGAATAAACATCTTTTTTTTTAAACTCCCATAATGTTTGTATCACAGCTGACGGTTTAAATTGACCTGACATCTTTCTGCGGATTGATACGACTGTACCAAGTTCCTTCGTCACAGCGTCCTACTTAGCAACGGTCTGGTATCCTTAGCAACGCTCTGTTAGCAAAAATGATTTGACCTTTGGAATGTCCAAATTGACCAATCAGAATTTATTTTTCAACGTGTAATAACTTGAAAGATAACAGGTTGGAAATGTGAGTTTTGAAAGACGTGTATAGTGACTGAAAACTGCAACACACATCCACAAGTGTCCTTGAGCATTAGGAAACACACTATACAAATCTTATGTCTTGTTATTATTATAAATTAAGAGCATGTAGGGCAGAGCTGTCAAACGGTTATAAAATGTGAAGCTTTTGTGCATTTCCATCATGTTTAATTCAGCAGGTTGAAAAGATCCCTGGACGTCTTTGAAGCACAGTGCAAGGGTTTAAAGGGCATCACAGTACGAAAGGAAGGACATTAAGTTGACACCCTTATAACTTTTGTATACCTCCTTTTTTCTCTCCTTTTGTCCGCACCCTACCTCTTTTCTCTTAGGCATTGCTCTCTTTCAGTCATCTGGGGTGGCTGCTGCAGGTCACTAATGGAAGCAGACAAGGCCTCTTTTATTTTAGAGGGTCGTGAGAAAAGGGGCACACACACACACACACACACACACACACACACTCTTCAGCAGCAGTAGCAGTAACTCTCACCCTGCCATTGTCCTCTGATCTGAGGACAGTTAGACAGTGTGTGTTTCAGAGGGAAGATCTGCAGAGCTTCATGGTTGTAGTAAAGATTCCAGCGGACACACACACTTGTTTTCTGTATTTCATTCATTCCTTCTCCATCATGCTGCTTATATAAAAGTTAAATCAAAGGCAGTGTTAATGAGGCCAAATTAGATGGTTTCATGTTGCGTAAGTTCTTTGATCAGGGCTGTGTTTGTAGTTTTCTTTCAATATGTTTGTATCAGTTGCTTTGTCAACTTTAGTTATCACAATTTAGGCTCAGTTTACTGCCCGCAGAAAAGCAGCATTATTAGCGAGGCAGAGGCAGAGATGGCCCAATCCCAAACCACTCCCTCCACCCTACCCCTCCGTGATGGAGTGAACTCCGTCTGTAGCCACACTCGCAGCTCAACGAGGCTCCCTCCTGTCCGATGGAGGGAGTAAACACAGCAGCAAGCTTTGGGACGGCCTCCCCTCTCTCCGGCAGAAACAGGAAGTGCCGTAACTGTAACAACGGTTTCAAATCAGCATCTCTTAAGGCCCTGACACACCAAGCAGTCACCAGAGGACTAGCCGACGCTGAAGTCGGCTGTTGCCTGGCCGTGTTCTCCTGCGTTTTGGCCATGTGTCGCACGGGAACACACCGCACCGACTTCAGTGCGTGAGTGGCAATAACTCTCCTTACCAGCAGGCGGCGGTAGTGTGTATTCGTCATTCAAAAGAGGCAACAACCGGAAGACAGAGAAGAAGAAGAGTATCTTTTCTCCGTAATATCATACAGAGCTGGCCTCTCCTGGATCAAGGTGATGAGCAGGTCTTCGTTTGCATCATTCCAGATCGCCATGATGAGATGAAAATGAATAGCAGTCTGTGTGTGCCTTCTTAAATCGTTTGTTTACGTCCCTCACTTCCGCTTCGCTTCTCATGCACTGATTCGCTAGCTGAACAGCCAATCAGAGTGATTATTTGGTCCGACTGCCAGACCCGATGCATGGCCGATTCAACATGTTGAATCGGCCAAGGCATCGCGCCTTTAAGGCCCTGACACACCAACCCGATTTTGGGAGTCAGAGGCCGTCAGAGGCTGTCGGGCATTCGCGGCGCCGTAGTCAGGTTGGTGTGTCCCGCACCGTCGACCGTGACACGCCTTATTTGGACTGCCAGACCCGATGCATGGCCGATTCAACATGTTGAATCGGCCATGCATCGGGTCTGGCAGTCGGACCAAATAATCACTCTGATTGGCTGTTCAGCTAGCGAATCAGTGCATGAGAAGCGAAGCGGAA
>JAMFTG010001376.1:0-35000 GCA_023974075.1 Chaenocephalus aceratus | reverse complement strand
TCCATATTGTAAAGAGTGGGAAAGAAGGCATGGCGGTTTGACCTCCATCTTTCCTGAGAACCGCAGTCAACTCACACACACACACACACACACACACACACACACACACACACATCACGAAAATTACGTAATTTGCTTACTCACTGTTTGGTATTATAAAAGTCAGTCACTAATGTAGCGTAATCCTCTTGTATAAAGTACATATGCTTTGTCATCACGGACATCTATATTGAAATCAGAATCAGACTAGTTTTATCCCGAGAAGACATTTTGTAATTTAGTTCTGTTGCTCGAGTTTAGAAATGTTTTTAATAAAAATGAAAATATTTGTAAAAAAGCTGAAACGAAGGTGCAATAAAAATGAAAATATGTATTCAAGATAACATTTGCAAAATATAAATATATAATATATATGTAAAAATAAAAATATGCAATCAAAAATAATTTTTACAAAATTAAAAAACATTTGTATTTATTTATAAAAAGAGTTTGTGTATTCCACTACATATAACAACAATAAATATGTTAATGTGTATATTACAATAAATACAACAGTGTCAATAGAATAGAATCTGAGACTCTAATGGGCTCACATGCAGAGCACACAGCACACAGCGTGTTCTCAGCTTTTAACCATCCCAGGAGTCTAGTATAGGAGCAATGGGAGCAATGGGAACGGGGGATGTCCGGTGCCTTGCTTAATGGAACCACGGCAGGGCAGGAGGTGAACTGGGACCTCTCCAGCACACATTCCACACTTAGGTCTGGTCGGAGACTTGAACCAGCGACCCTACGGCTCACAGTCCAAGCCCCTACTGACTGAGCCACAGCCGGACAGATGTGTATGATAAAAACTGATTTTGAAATGTTCAAAAAAATACATAAGTATAAATAAGTGATATGAGTAATGCCATGTTGAACACGGTAGGTATTGCAATATATTGCACTGTTTGTTATCATGTGACATAAAGCAGGGCTCTGATCAAACTGCATCAATAACACTGTACACGCTTATGTCATCTCATAAAGCTCCTCCACGTTAATCAAATCGTGATGGTGTGTATTGTCATGATCACGAGCAGTACATGAGTGTGATCACATACAGCAGGCTTTACATGTGACTCGTGTGTAAGCCACTGTGGATTACAACTGTACTTTAATGCATCTCTCTGCACCGGCTTTGTAGTGTCAGTTCTGCTTATAAATAAAGGTTTGAGCTTCTTGAACATG
The DNA here is from genome assembly GCA_023974075.1 of Chaenocephalus aceratus. Classification (NCBI taxonomy): domain Eukaryota; kingdom Metazoa; phylum Chordata; class Actinopteri; order Perciformes; family Channichthyidae; genus Chaenocephalus; species Chaenocephalus aceratus. Next base: position 33,770 of record JAMFTG010001376.1, on the reverse strand, counting down.
AATAACTCAGTGGCACGAGGAAGCACGGTTCAGACTTCCAAATAGGACAGCTTTCTAGTAAAAGCCCCCCGCTGGGTCTCACCCAGGACAGTTAACAGTGGGTGGTCTCATGCATGATTTACCACAGCGCAGCTACAGTATGTCTGCTCATACAGCGCCCCCATGTGGAGAAACATGGCATCACAATAAGGACTCAACCTATTTCATGCTCAAATGAAAGAGATCCCACCTGATTCTTACCAGCTGGCTCAGGCTTGCCTTGAACATCCTCCTGGTACCAATATTTAGTATTTTATTTTCAACTTTTTATTTTATTTATTTTATTTTATTTGTTTAAATGTCTGCAGGCTAGTTGTACTAGTAACCTTTATGCAGAATACATGTACTGAGGGCTCAACATCGCGTGATAAAAACGATTTCACTACAAAATACCAATCATCTTTGTTTTGCTCCAATTACCTCATAATCAGTTTTTACATGTCCTCTATTTAAAACGTAATTTACATTTTGAGAAACATACACAATACGTGCTGCATCGTATAAATAGCATCTCACAGATACTCCTCTGTGTCTTGTTTCACGTTGACACTACGCCAGGCTTTAGACAATTAAGTATTGCCTAATTGGTTTGTGAAGGAAATGAGCTCTCCGTGATTGATGGTAGTTGAAGATCCATTAGATCAGCGAGGACCAAGAACTCCGGATAACCTCGAGCTGCACCTTGAACTGAGCCGGAACTAGGTTCTCATGAACCTTTGTGGGGAAAGTACTGCGGTGTGAATGCGCCTATTAAAGGAAACATATTTGCTACCTGCTTGACAGTTTATTAGCTTATTATTAACAACACTCAGATAAAGGCAATTGATTTAAAGAGGCCCTAGTCTGCTTTTTATGGCGTTGTTCCTGTTGTGTGTTCTATAGGTTGCTGTGCTGTGCATGTAAATGGTCTACAAAGGCTACGACCCAAAGTTCCCTTCAGAGGGAGTTTCTTTGTTATGTTCAGTAGAGGGTGCCCTAACGCTGTGTGCTGTGAAGACTTGGTTAGGGTTAGGGTTAGGGTTAGGCATGTGTTGGTTATGGTTAAGGTTAGGATAAGTCTCCAGGAAATGCATGTAAGTCAATGTAATGTTCCCTGAAGTGATGTATACATGGTGTGTGTGTGTGTGTGTGTGTGTGTGTGTGTGTGTGTGTGTGTGTGTGTGTGTGTGTGTGTGTGTGTGAGTGTGTGTGTGTGTGTGTGTGTGTGTGTGTGTGTGTGTGTGTGTGTGTGTGTGTGTGTGTGTGTGTGTGTGTGTGTGTGTGTGTGTGTGTGTGTGTGTGAGTGTGAGTGTGAGTGAGTGAGCGAGCGAGCGTCCGTCCGTCCGTCCGTCCGTCTCTCAACAAAATATGCAGATGTCGAGAAATACAGCCCTCAGGGTTTGAAGCAACCTCAAATGCCAGGGCAAGGTCACACACACACACACACACACACACACACACACACACACACACACACACACACACACACACACACACACATCCTAACAACTGCATTTCCTTGGCACCAGTGCACACACAGACTGTTTGTTGAAACACACATGGAATCGTTATATTTATATATATTTCTCGGAGGACATGCTGTGTGTGTGTACACGTGTGTTTGCATTACACATGTGTACACACACATGTGTTTGCATTACATTTTTTATGTTATTTATTATTCATTTCCAAATCAGCAGCCGTAGAGTGCACATGCAGTATTCCAGTAAATGCAAAGTGAGAAGTGGAAAAGCTATAAAAGGACAACTGTACCCCATATTCAGTTAATACAGTTTCACTTTAGTTGTATCTTTACACTTTAAGTCCAAACTTTTGTAAAAGTAATCTGAAGATGTACTGCTCAGTGGATTTGTAGTTTCTTGTAACTCTGTCAACTTGACTTTACTAATGTGATTGAAAGGTGGACTGAGTATTTTGAGGCACCTCAGGGTATTTGTTTCAGAATAAGAGTCCTCTTTTTTTACGAAGGCTCATTTCAGCCCCATTATTTTTAAGCGATTGAATGTTCCCCCTTGTCTTCACTTAATTTGTATTCTTTTATTTATTTTAAATATGTTTTATTACTCCAGTATTTGTTTTCTATTATGTTTACCTGTATACTTTTATTATTATGAATGTATTTTATATATTTCATTTATTATTGTTTTTAGGTGAGGTTCCATTAAATACATGTCATTATTTATGTTGTATCATGTTGTTGGAGCAGGTAAAGGAGGAGCTGTTTTAAAAATGTAATTTAAACCTAGTACATTTGTAAATTTCACCAAGGGAAAAATAAAGTTTATATTGTCCTAAAGGTCCCATGTCATGCTTTTCCGGTTATTACCCGTCCCCTTGTGTTATGAAGCTTTTCCTGCATGTAAGCGGTCTGCAGAGTCACAAACCCTCAAAGTACACCCTGTAGCGAGTAAAACTCTAACACAGAGAAGACCTGTCTCTGCCCCTGAACGCCTCGTTGGACATTTCTCTTTTCCATTTGTTTCTTCTTGGTACGTATTTCGGGTATAGTGACGTAACGTAGAGGAGCCGTTACGTTTGGACCAATCCGTGGACTTCCTCACACACACACACACTCGGCGGGACCAGCGCCATATAGATAGAAGAGTTACGACACCGGAAGTCCAAAAACGGTTATCGTCACGTGGTTCATGTAGACGAGGGATTGTTCCCCGGAAGTTCATGGCGGGCAATGTGAATGCATTGATAACAGGAGATAGAACTACGATTTTTGGCAATTATTAGTGAATAAAGGTTTTGATTTGCAATATTTATACAACAAATCGATATGTGTATGTATTTACATCAATATGTTTTAAAAAATAAAATAGAATTTGCTAATATTAAGTGATAATATTAGGATTAGTGTGAACAACTAGTTTACATGTTACTAACAGTGCCTTGGTTAAAGAGCCTGTTGCTGTTTATTTATAGCTTTGAATTCTTTCAAACCAATATTATCTTCTTAAACTTGTATGGTAGTCAGGAGGATCACTTTCTAATGTGTATTGATACATTTAGAGGGAGGGGATCTAAAGTAATGCTTTAAAATTCAGATTGGATTCATTTCTACCATTTTCTTAAATTCATGGTGGTTTCAGTAATCCCCTGGTAACTGAGGACACGAGTTATCTACATGACTAATGTCATCTTTATGGCTTTCAGAAAGGACAGGAGACCGACAGGTGACTATCAAAGGACTAGCAGCAGCAGCAGGACTAGCAGCATATGATGATGATGATGTTAAATGTGTTGTTTTAGGAACATCCATTGCAAATACATGGAATTCAATAAACATTGAATAGCATATCATGCAGTTTGTCGGTGCCTTTTCCTCCGTGTTGTCCTGGTTTGCTGTGCTGCCTCCTAGTCGCCACCATGGTTTGCTGTGCTGCCTGGGGATGCTCAAATCGCTCAGAGAAAGGAGTACGAATGTACGGCTTCCCCACTGACACAGAGCGGAGGAAAAAATGACTGGCTCAAGTCAGCAGGAGCAATTTCACGACCAACAGCAACAAAATATGTGATTTATATACAAACACTGCATTTGCACTTTTTCACCAAACGAAAACCACACCATTGGGAAAGCTTAATGTTTTGTTTAATACAAAAAAACAGGGAAAGGCTTGAAAAACACTGAGAGTTGAGACTCAGGGTGCAGGGTGAGGGTCTCAGTGCAGGTATTCAGGCTCCATTGAACCCCCCTCTGGTTCTTGTGCTGAAAGAGGGAGTAACAGACAGGAGAAAGGGTTATACACACCTATATAGCACACCTATTGCCTTGGGGAGATAAGGTGTTTACTTATATAAAACAGTAGTATTAAACCTACCTTGTGTTTTCACTCTCACTTAAGTCCCGCTCCCTTTGCCATCAATCCAGAATCAGCTGAGCTGCAACATTATACAGACAGGTAATAATCAACAGAATCACAAGGACACAATATGGCTCTGCTAAAAAACACTCACTCTTACACGCACCAAAGTTATATTTATCTAATATTTAACTCCCTCCACCCCCGCATACAATCCCGTTTAGAAGACCCTCTTCTCTAATTCAACATGTTGGACGAAATGACATTAAGAGAACGGAATTTACAATTAAAAGGCTGTTCAACGTGTGTTGCTAACTTGCTTCGGTATGCTAGCTTAATCTGTTATCTGTAAACGTTCCCTAAATCTACTAATTTAGGGATAATCCACTGACATCCTTTAATACACATGTTCATTTGAATCAGATGTACTGATAATATCCGCAATATAAATCTTTACACTTCTTCTTACCTTTAAAAGTCCGTCACGAACGGTGTATTATGCTGCAACTCCACAGCTCTGCCAGCCTTGGCGCTAACTTCCGGGGAACGATTGAGAGGCTCCACGATCCGCCATTGCTGTAAAAAAGTGGTCCATTGGAGTGAACGGAGATGTCGTAACTCTTCTATTAAATAGCTCTGGGCGGGACGTTGCGAGGCTCGCTGCTGCGACGAGCGGGACACTGTGAGCTGGCTCACTGGTGAGGGGTCGGCGAGACGGCGAGACACCGCGGAACTCAGCCTGAGCACACACACAAACTCCCAGCCAGGCTGCGGGTGTGTGTGAATTGCACAATATACATTTATTTTAGGATACCTCAACAATGGAATTATGATCAGTAGAAATGACCATGACATGATGGGACCTTTAATAAACTATTAGTTGGTTGGTTATATTTTGTATCACTAATATGAGTCTAAATCTAAATCTAGTAAACAATAGAAGGAAATGGAAATACTCAAGTAAAGTAAAGTACCTCAGAACTTAATAACAACACTGTGGTACCTAGAGTTATTTACTGTCAAAGACTGTTTTAAATCAGTGTCAAATGAAACACATGTTGTTGCACATCCTACATTTAAGGAATATTTTCAGCCAGAGTCCTTCAGTTTCCCATTGTCCTTGAATGCATCAGAGACCTTGGATGTACAGAGCTGCAGTGAAGTACTCCCACATCCTCAGGACGGATCATAAAGCTGTGTGAGAGAGGAAGAGTGCGTGTGAGTGAGAGTGTGTGAGTGTATTTGATTGTGAAGTGGACCCGGACTGAAGAGGACCCATGATGACGGCCAGGACCCAGGCAGCACCGGGCCGGGAGAAAGCAGAGCCGAAGAGCCGAGCAACAGGTAACACCGCGCGGAGGAGGAGGAGGTAGTGGTGATGCGGTCAGGTGCACGAGACAGGGGAAGCTGCAGAATAGAATAAGTATTTATAAAGTATTTCTCAATAGTGGATGATAAAAGCACTAATACCACACTGTAAAAAGACTCTGTTGCAAGTTAAAGTCCTGCATTGGAATGGTTACTCAAATAAAAGTAGGTATAGTCAGTAAAATGTTCCTAAAGTATTAAACATGAAAATACCAAATGTAAAAAATGCAGACATCCAAAAAGGAAAGTAAGTAACTACTCAAAGAACCCGGTTGCTAAACAACATCGTTATGGGGAAATGCAAGTCTGCGTCCAAATGGTTGGAAGATAAGGAGGAAGGACAATCAATACTGTAGTCAATGTGAGGTAAAGTGTGTCGCCAAGGTAACCGGTTACTGCTAATGGATTTAGGTGTTCTTGAATAAGCTTTATATTTGATGCAAGTTTAACTTATAACAATATATATTTTTCAATTGTATTCATTTAAGTTTCAGCAACATATTCAAATATTCTCATACTTTTGCCTACTGTATTTTTCTTGATTTTCCTTCAGCTGTATCAACATAGTTTATAAAAGAGAACATATTAAGACAAGAGAAAAACACATTTTATAAACTTGTGTCTTTTATGCAAAAATCTCAATTCATAAAGTCACCACACAGTAAAATCCGGAGTGTTAATTTAACACTCTGAGATAAGGACCATATGTTCACTGGCTCTCAGTGTTAAAATGTACTCTTTAAGTGTTCATTTAACACTTAAGGGTTCATTTAACACTTACATCCCTCCCTTTAAGTGTTAATTTAACACTTAAAAAGTACATTTGAACTCTGAGAGTCATATATGGTCCTTATCTCAGTGTTAAATTAACACTCCGGATTTTACTGTGCAGTAATTAAAGCAGTAAAACATAGGATAAAAGAACAATATTTATATTTGAATTGTAGTGGAGTTGAAGTATAAAGTGTATGTAAAAATACTAAAATAAAGTAAAAGTATCTTAACTTTGCTCTTAAATATACAGTTAAATGTAAATACTTAGTTGCATTCAAGTGTGTCTTGTGGTGGACGAAGTATTCAGATCCTTCACTCAAGTTAAAGTACAAAACACTCCGTTAAGTTAAAGTACGTTTTCAGAATCAGAACAGGTTTATTGCCAGGTAGGTTCGCACATACTAGGAATTTGACTTGAGGTCATGGAACATACATAAAATATAAAAAACAAGAAATCTAATATAAAACAAGAAATCTTTTACACCGTAATAAAATATAGTTAAATAGCAATAAAAATAAAGCAGTAATTTACATGGAAATAGAATGAATTTTAGAATAAACTATGAAATGTGAAATAAGATATGTGCAGTAAGGAGTATGAACATTGAGTGTATTAATGTAATGCATAGTCTCGACTCTATGCTGTGGCAGAGGTAAAGTGTCAGTGGGGGGCCGGGCCTTGTTTAAGAGGCCGGTAGCGTTTTAGTAATAGTGCAGAAGTATTGTCATCAAAATGTACTTTAAGTAAAAGTTCCGATTCTGCAGAAAAACGGCCTCAATATGTGATGTATTATTATATAAATAACAATAGTATATACACAGAGTAGCATTTTACTATTGTAGACAGAGACATATTGTTTCACAAAGTATTCACTTTTAAAGATTTGTTTTTAATATATTTGATAAGTTAACTTTTTTTGTACCTCAAACAGTTGTTCTATATTAGTTCAATCTTTATTGCATTATGTTTATTTATTTTATTTATTTTATTTATTTTATTTATTTTATTTATTTTATTTATTTTATTTATTTTATTTATTTTATTTTATTTATTTTATTTATTTTATTTATTTATATATAGAAGGACCATGCATACAAACACATTAATCTCAGCAAAGAGAAGAGATGCAATATGCCAGATTATAGCTAATAGCTAATTTGCATCTGTGGTTCTCAGACAGGTTCATAACAATCAATAAACAAATAATAACATTGCATGATCTCTATCAAACCATTTTAAAACCTGATTTAAGTACAGCTCAATACATTAATACATAGTACACTTTAAATAGGGTTAGGGTTAGTTACATGTAAAGGTTTATTACATGTTTCTATGCAGAATCTTAATCTGAAAAGTAACTAAAGCAGTAAAACAGGACTTTAGTAAATGTACTTCACTAAATCCCATCACTGAATATATATATTAAAGGTAGGGTAGGTAAGAATGGAGAAACCAGCTCGAGTGCGCTAGAATTTGAAAATATGCAGCCGAAAAAAAATCTGCCCCTTCCTTCAGACTTCAGAGCCTGAGCCTCCAACGCATTTCAAAGCATTTCATGAATTCATTGCTATCGGGATGTTAAAGGTGGGGTAGGTAATTCACTTCAGAAACACTTGTTGTTATATTCCATGGAATGCTCTTAACATCCCGATAGCAATGAATACATTAAATGCTTTGACAATAAATACATATAAAATGTCTTCTGTGGAAGCCGTGGCTCTGTAAAAAGCACGACCAATCATCTGAGCCGGCTAAAGTAACTGGATGGCCTACCTGCCTGTCAGCCTTCCATCTGGGCACACACTTATCTCGTGCCCTCATTGGTCATGTGTGCGTTCGTGTGTGTTGGAGGAGGGGCTCTGTGAGGAAGTCTGAAGGAAGGGGCAGATTTTTTCCGGTTGTGTATTTTCAAATTCTAGCGCCCTCGAGCTGCTTTCTCAAACTTACCTACCCCACCTTTAACTGCATTCCATGGAATATAACAAAAAGTGTTTCTGAAGTGAATGACCTACCTCACCTTTAACCTTTTTATTACCAATTTGCAGTGGAGGAAGTACTCCCTTTTTTAGGTAAAGTATAACACCAGTGTAGAAAGAATCAAGTCCTGCATTCAAAACTTTACTAAAGTCAAAAGAACTAACGTGCCATCATCAAAATATAGTTGTATCAAAAAGTAGGAGTACTTTTTATGCAAAATGGTCCATTTTAGAATAATGTATTGTATATTATGTCATTATTATTGATGCATAAATGTGTATAGGCCTATCATGCCATCATGTCTCCCTGCAGTCTACATGAAGTTGTATCTTAGTAAAGACCATCAATGGTATCAGGATATTTGCTTTGTATTCATCCGTAAGACATGTCTGATCTATTATTTATTTATTTAATAACCTGAAGGTTGAAAGTCATGGTGTGTCAGTTACATTAGGAATAATGCAATGTAAACCGTGATGATATTTGAAGAATGTTGACATGGAGACATGGGTTCGGATCATTGTTTTTAAAATTAGATTAAGTTAAATTAAATTAAATTACATCAAGGCAAATTCGTTTTTTGTTGTCGACCTTGACATTAAACTGCAGGAAGGAATTTTCAAAGCATCTCCTCCAACAATGCATCATACTTTAAATAGTCTTCAAAGTTAGTTTATTTGTATATAGCACATTTTAAAACACATTTTACCCCAAGTGAAGGAGTTCAAGTATCTCGGGGTCTTGTTCTCGAGTGAGGGAACAATGGAGCGTGAGATGGGCCGGAGAATCGGAGCAGCGGGAGCGGTACTGCAGTCGCTTTACCGCACCGTTGTGACGAGAAGGGAGCTGAGCCAGAAGGCAAAGCTCTCTGTCTACCGGGCCATTTTCGTTCCTACCCTCACCTACGGTCATGAAGGATGGGTCATGACCGAAAGAACGAGATCGCGGATACAAGCGGCCGAGATGGGTTTCCTCCGCCGGGTGGCTGGTGTCTCCCTTAGGGATAAGGTGAGAAGTTCGGTCATCAGGGAGGGACTCGGAGTTGAGCCGCTCCTCCTTCGCGTCGAAAGAAGCCAGTTGAGGTGGTTCGGGCACCTAGTTAGGATGCCACCTGGGCGCCTCCCTAGGGAGGTGTTCCAGGCACGTCCAGCTGGGAAGAGACCAAGGGGTAGACCTAGGACCAGGTGGAGGGATTATATCTCTTCGCTGGCCTGGGAGCGCCTTGGGATCCCCCAGTCAGAGCTGGTTGATGTCGCCAGGGAAAAGAAAGTTTGGGGCTCTCTGCTGGAACTGCTACCCCCGCGACCCGACCACGGATAAGCGGGAGAAGATGGATGGATGGATGGACATTTTAAAACAATTCAAAGTGCTTCACATATAGGCATTTAACACATAATTAAAAACAAAACAAACAAAAGACAATTCATAAAAGCGATAAAATAATGGTTGCAGCTCAAAGTGCAATGATAAGGCAATTTCATTTAAGGAAATGAACCGTGATGGAAGAAGTGCTAACATAATTAACCAAAGTACAATGAATAATACAACTGTAAAAATGACTTTGTTACAAGTCCTGCATTCAAAATGGTTGAAGTATAAAAGTATTCGTATCAACAAGTAAGTAAAAAACACTTTACATGCTCACAAAGTATTTGTACGATGTATTGCAAGCTACTTCCGTCTTAGCAGCAGCTTCAGCGTGCAGAGCGAAGTTTTTGCGACTATTGACAACTTACTGTTGTGCATGCGTAACATACAATACAACATCTTCATCGCTGGATTCTATCAAAGTACTTCACGGGTCCAAAGAAAACCATCGCTGCGGAGGAGAAGGTCGAGGACATTAAAAAGTCGCTCGACTTCCTGGCGGAGGAAATTTCTGCTGTCAGGTTTGCGGCAGAAAAATATTTTGGACCTTGTAAAAGAGGTTAAGGATCTGCGGATCCAGAATGCTGAGAAGGACAAGAGGATAACTTACCTGGAGAGCAGAGTGAGCAATGACCTTGACCTTGACCTTGAGCAATATACCAGGATGAACAATGTTATCATTACCGGGCTCAACATAAAGCCCCGGTCATACGCTCGTGCTGTGACTGTTGACAACAGGGGTGAGCCCAGGGAGCTTGATGTCAGCTCCACGGAGCAACAGGTGGCTGCTTTCCTCCAGGCCGAGGGCATCGAACTGGGCTGTGAGAACATCGAGGCATGCCACCCCCTGCCAAGGAGTAACGCTGGCAACAAACCGGCTACTCTCATCAGGTCTGTGAACAGGAAACACAAAACGGCCTTACTCAAGGAAGGAAGGAAGCTGAAAGGATCAGATGTCTACATCAACGAGCATCTGACCAAGTACAACGCGACATAGCCAGAAAGACTCGCTTCATGACAAACAGAAGAACATTCAGAACACCTGGACAACAAACGGCAAAGTATTTATAAAGCTAAACGGAACAGCTGAGGAGGCCAACGTACTGGTCATCAGAAACATGGAGGATCTGGATGAATACCAATAATCTTCATGTTCTGGACCACACTAAGGTAACAAGCACACAACCATGACTCACACTGAATGGAGGCAGTCAGCTTCAATAGGGGAACATATTAATATGTCTCAGATTATCAAGGAACAAGACCAACTGTTGCTAAAACATTTGAATACACTGACTATAAAACAAAAGATCTGGATTATGAAATAGACCCAGACAATAATTTCTTCTCTTCTATCATCAACAATATGTTATTACACTGATCAACTGTACAACCAGAGCATATCATCAGAGGGCAAGCTATCTATTATTCACTTCAACAGCAGAAGCATGTCTGCTAACTTTAACCTCATCAAGGAATATTCAAATCAGTTTCAACAAACATTTAGCATTATTATAGCCACAGACTTTGAGCTGGAGGGAACTCAGATACATAAATAGACAAAACAAGGGTGGAGGAGGAGTAGCCTTGTATGTGGACAATACTTTACAATTTAAGGTGATGAATTATATGTCAACAGTGATTGATAATGGATTGGAATGTATCACGATTGAAATCTGCAAAGAAAAAACGAAAAATGTAACCATCAGTTGTATATTTAGAGCTCCCGGCTCTAGTATTGAGATGTTCAAGGACTGGATGGAGGAAATATTCTCAAAAGTGATTCATAAAACAGTTTTCATTTGTGGTGACTTCAATATTGACCTTCTGAATCCAAATAATCACAGCATGACAGAAGAATTTATCAACACAATGTATGAGATTATATCCAAAAAGTACTAGACCCAGCAGAATCACATCGCACTGTGCTACTCTCTCAGACAATATATTCACACATGACATAGAAAACAATACAGTAAGTGGACTCTTAATAAATGATATAAGTGACCACCTACCAGTATTTGCAGTTTATGACAGAAACTACAGTAATAACATGCCGGACAAAGCTATTCAATATAGACGAGTTAGATCAGAGGAAGCAATGAACGCTTCAAAAAATGCCTTACTGGCACAAAGATGGGATGATTTATACAAAGAAAACAATATTGACAGTGCATATGATCAATTCCTGAGAGTTTTTTTATCATTATATGATACATACTGCCCAATTGTCAAATACAGTAGAAAAATGAAATATGTAGAATGTCCATGGATCACAAGGGGTTTACAAAATGCCTGTAAAAAGAAAAATTCATTGTATAGGCAAGGCAAGGCAAGGCAAGGCAAGGCAAGGCAAGGCAAGGCAAGGCAAGGCAAGGCAAGGCAAGGCAAGGCAAGGCAAGGCAAGGCAAGGCAAGGCAAGGCAAGGCAAGGCAAGGCAAGGCAAGGCAAGGCAAGGCAAGGCAAGGCAAGGCAAGGCAAGGCAAGGCAAGGCAAGGCAAGGCAAGGCAAGGCAAGGCAAGGCAAGGCAAGGCAAGGCAAGGCAAGGCAAGGCAAGGCAAGGCAAGGCAAGGCAAGGCAAGGCAAGGCAAGGCAAGGCAAGGCAAGGCAAGGCAAGGCAAGGCAAGGCAAGGCAAGGCAAGGCAAGGCAAGGCAAGGCAAGGCAAGGCAAGGCAAGGCAAGGCAAGGCAAGGCAAGGCAAGGCAAGGCAAGGCAAGGCAAGGCAAGGCAAGGCAAGGCAAGGCAAGGCAAGGCAAGGCAAGGCAAGGCAAGGCAAGGCAAGGCAAGGCAAGGCAAGGCAAGGCAAGGCAAGGCAAGGCAAGGCAAGGCAAGGCAAGGCAAGGCAAGGCAAGGCAAGGCAAGGCAAGGCAAGGCAAGGCAAGGCAATATAGCACCTTTCAACACAAGGCAATTCAAAGTGCTTTACAAAAAACGAAAGACATTAAGAAAATGGCATTTAAAATCAGTCATTAAAAAGAAAAGATAATAAAATAAACATTAAAAGAAAAAATAAATCTCTACATATAGAGAGATTTCATGCGAAATAAAACAAAAGAGACAGAGATTAGATATAAAAATATAAAAATAAATTAACAATTATAATAAGGACCTGCAAAAGTGAATACTATCGGAAAATACTAGACAAAAATAAAAACAACATTAAAGGAATATGGAGCATACTGAATAGTATTATAAAAAATGGGTCTAGAAAAAGGAGTTATCCCACATACTTCGTTGACAAGGATAAGGAAGGGGAAAATATGGATGTTGTATCCAACAGTTTCAAGGATTTCTTTGTAAATGTTGGACCTGAATTAGCAGGCAAAATCCCTGATGGAGGAACATCAGAAAAAAAGCTGGAAAACTTAATAAAACTTAGTCCTTTCTCAATGTTCCTCACAGCAGTGGATGGAAGGGAAGTAGTTGATATTGTAACGAAATGTAAAAACAAAAAATCTACCGATTGTGATGACATTGACATGACTGTATTAAAAAAGGTTATAGATGTTATTTCAAAACCATTCACACACATATGTAACTTATCATTCCAAACTGGTGCATTTCCTAACAAAATGAAAATAGCAAAAGTCATACCTTTGTTCAAAGCTGGGAACAAACATCACTTCACGAACTACAGACCTGTCTCACTTCTACCACAATTCTCAAAAATTCTTGAAAAGCTTTTCAATAACAGACGATTTCATAGAAAAACACAAACTTCTCACCGAAAGTCAATACGGATTCAGAGCCAATAGATCAACATCGACGGCTTTAATAGACTCACTTGAAGAAATGACTAGCTCAATTGATCAAGAGAAACATGCCATTGGAATATTCATTGACCTAAAAAAAGTATTTGACACAATTAATCGTGACATATTAATAAAGAAACTGGAACGTTATGGAATCAGGGGTGTAGTTTTGGAATGGGTAAGAAGTTATTTAACCAACAGGCAACAGTTTGTGAAGCTGGGAGAGTGTTCTTCATATTTGGACATTACATGCGGTGTCCCCCAGGGGTCAGTATTGGGGCCGAAACTATTTATTATGTATATTAATGAAATATGCAATGTATCGACAGTACTCAAGTTTGTTTTGTTTGCTGATGACACTAATATATTTTGTTCTGGGGACAATGTACAGATACTATTGGAAGAGATGAAATATGCAAACTACAGTTATGGCTAAACAGTAATAAGTTATCATTAAACTTGAATAAAACAACATTAATCATATTTGGAAATAGCAATACACTAGCATCCATTAAGATAGATGGGATTTTCATTGAGAGTTAAAGAACATACATTCCTTGGAATCACAATTGATGAGAAACTGAGCTGGAAACCACACATAAAACATATTCATTCCAAAGTCTCAAGAAGTATTGCAATATTAAACGAGGCAAAACAGATTCTTGATCAAAAGTCCCTCTACATTCTTTACTGTTCATTGGGGTTACCTTATTTAAGTTACTGTGCAGAGGTTTGGGGCAGTAATTATAAAACTACAACACAATCCCTATTTATTCTACAAAAAAGAGCAATAAGACTTTGCACAAAATCATGTTTGAGGCAAAACACGTTCAATGACCTGGGAATATTCAGATATTGTTCAATGAAAGACAAGGGAATTATTATTTACCTGGTTCATTTATATTCACTAATGTTAGGGTGCGCACAACAAAGAGACGTTTTTGTGTTTCTGTTTGTGGGGTGAAGATCTGGAACAATGTGAGTGAGGCGCGAAAGGGATGTCCAAACATCAAACTATTCAAAAGACGTATAAAGACACACTTCTCACAAGGGACAGGGAGGACATCGCTGAACCATAACTGTCTATATTCTTGTTTTGTGTTCTATTTAGGAATTTGTGTATGAATTTGTGTATGTACATATGTGTATATATATATATATATATATATATAAATATATAGAGACGATTCTCCTAACTTGCCTGTATATATTATATGAATGATTATATAAATTATTCAAGGTTAAAGTATACATTGATATTGTATGTTAACATATATTAAGATGTAAAAAAAAGAAAAGAAAAAAAAGGGAGAAGGGGTCGGATTAAATAAGTGTAAACTTCTTCCGAGCCCTTTTCGGACGTGTTATATTAAATATTTTTAAATACGTTTTGTTATTGCATTCATTTGTATAGTACTGTATCATGTCTGTATCATCTTTTGTTTCATTTGTATTTCTTTGGTTTTACACGCTCGAAAAAAATAAACTAAACTAAACTTTTACACCAGTTTAAACTCTGAGTACTTTTCCAGCTCTGTCAGTGATGCACAGTCTCATGTTTCTCTCTCTCTCTCTCTCTCTCTCTCTCTCTCTCTCTCTCTCGCTCTCTCTCTCTCTCTCTCTCTCTCTCTCTCAGAGATGGAGTTGCGGGTGAGGTGGGCGCTCTGGTTGGTTGTGAGCATGCTCAGTCTGTCCCTGCTGCTGGTGCTGCTGGGAGTCTACACCACGACCAGATCAGAGAGCCTGAACCTGAGCGGCTACATCTCCGGAGTCATCGTACGTTTAACAGACGCCTTGTTCTGCTGTCCTGTAGTGTGTCATATAGGTTTGTGTGCATGTTAATGGTCCGCAGAGGCTAAAAACCCTGAGTTCAGAGGGAGTTTCTCTCCCACACGCCTGAAACACCTCCTTTGTTTAATCCATAATATAGTGACATGTAACACTCGTGCTTCTATTGGCTAGCGCTCCAACACAATGTACGTGATAGGCTAAGGGACGGGACATCTCTAACGATACGTCCACACAGCAGCTTTAAATAAATCTTCCACCGCTTCCAACGCTTCTCTGCCCATTGACTTTGAATGGAGATGACGTCACTTTGCCTCGCTTTTCGCCGAACTGCATTGTGGGGGAGCGAAGCGAAGATTTCCAGGATTTCCAGGATTCAAAAGTTAAACACGTTTATGCAAATCTGACAGTAGAAGCGCTAGCCAATCAAACCGCGTGTAAGCAGGGAGAACCTGACCGCAGTTAATTTCCTCATATTCCAAACGAGAAATTACGGTAGCAAATCACCCGGTTCTTTACGACCAGAACTATTAACGGGATACAAACCGGAGGAACCAGGCATGGAGGGAGGTGGCAGAGACAGTGGGGGAAACTGGTAGGTTTTCGCCTGTTTGGGGAGTTTATATATATATATATTGCTCGCATAAAATCCCCGGGGTTTTTTGCTTTGTATGTCGGGGGCGGGAGATTCATGTGATTGGTTGTTGGTCGCATTGCTCGCAAAAAATCCCCAAGCTGTCAGACACGCCCAGCTCCAACATTTTCAAGATTTTTGAAAAGCTGCTGTGGACGTACCGTAAGCGGTTGACCAATCACAACACAGTCTATAAAATGTCGGAAAATATTAAATAGAAGAACATCCAAGTCCTAAAATATGTTTTTGTCCAGTCCAAAACTCAAGGATGTTCAGTTTATTATAATTTAAAACAGAAAAAGTGAAGTATATAGATGCAAACAGACAAAGGTACAAATATTAATCTGTACTCTGGATCATTTCTGTGTGAAAGGATTCATGTTCTGGGAGCAAAATAGCTGAAAATGACCAAATAAAAATGTTTTGCCTGCAGTGTTTTCAGCTGCAAAGCTTTCCTCTCGCCGATCAAATGTTTTGCTTCTCTGAAACAAAAACCAGTGAAACATCCACATGAGAACTCTCTTTTGTGGCTCACATTCACGGTTGTTTTATTTTAAAACTGCAAAAACATAATTGACTGGAAGTCGAAACTCTTCTAAATAAAATCAGAATCAGTTTCTACAGAAGTGGGGAGATTTGACTCGTTAGTCATTTATTCTACTTCTTTAGGCAACATAACACCCACAAGAGACATTTTTATAGCTGTTAAGTGCTAACATCATGCCGAGTCCTTTTCTTGGACGAGAACCGAATCATAACAAAGTGTCACAGTTATTCAAATGAACTTTATTTATCTTAACTGTGCTCATGTTTTTATGTTCTTTACAGCTGACTCTTGGATCGTTCCTGGGGCTTCTGGGACTTTGTCTGGAGGAAAACCGCAGACAGCTGGTACGGTGTTTCCTCCCGCACGTACACACACCTTCTGTCGTCATTCTTCCTCATGTTTTCCCAGAGCCGGCACGACCCATTAAGCGACATAAGCGGCCGCTTAGGGCCCCGCAGCCACTAAGGGTCTCCCTAGCAAACAAAAAATATCTCAGTACACCGTCGCCGTGATAAGTATGTTTAATTATTCATTGTGTTAATATGCCTAGATTGCCTACTCTCAAAGTCATGTATTATATTATTGAGTCAATCATATAATACATTCACCGTGCTTTACCTGAACCTCATCATGACACTAGAGAGGACGGCAGAATTGTAATTTCCCGTGTTCAGTGAATGCAACAGAGGCAAGACACCAGACCAACCATTACATTACATTACATTGCATTTAGCTGACGCTTTTATCCAAAGCGACTTACAATAAGTACATTCGACCAGGAAGACACAACCTTGAAGAAAACAGAATAATAAAGTACATCAGGTTTCATAGAGCCAAACATTTCAAGTGCTACTCAACTGGCTTTAGGTAAGCCAGTCCTTTATTAGTATATAAGTGCTTTGTTAATAGTTCTATCGCTCGAAGTGGAGTCGAAAGAGATGAGTTTTCAGTCTGCGCCGGAAGGTGTGTAAGCTTTCTGCTGTCCTGATGTCAATGGGGAGCTCATTCCACCATTTTGGAGCCAGGATAACAAACCCACGTGTTTTTGCTGATGGGAACTTGGGTCCCCCTCGCAGCGAGGGTGCAGCGAGTCGTTTGGCTGATGCAGAGCGTAGAGCACGTGCTGGGGTGTACGGTTTAACCATGTCTTTTGTAGGAAGAGCCAGTTGGTTCGCAACCAGAGAGTTGAATCGAAATAAACATCTGTCTTATTGTCTGACTGGTACCTATCCTGTGAGCTGTGACAATGTTTAAAATAAACTGTCAGTCGGACTCAGAGTTTTTGAAGATGGACATAAGAAAATGTTTTCTTAAAAAAGACAACAATTCTCAAGTGGTGGCTCACACAACAACCCCAGAGCCACCACCTGAGCCAGGTGAACAAGGCATGTAAATGTCAGTACACTTTCAAGTTAGGCGAACATGTAAGCAAAGCATAAATTACAGCTACGTTGACGTTACTTTGAATCGCGGGGCTAAGCTAAACCGTTAGCAAGTATTAATAGCTAGCCAGAGATATTAAATAAACACTTTGTCGTACAATCTAAATGTTGTGTTTTTTAGCGTTACCTGGTGATTTCAAAGAAAGCTCTCTGGGAAATGTTAACTTACTGTTCGACATGAAGCTAGAAGCTACCTTACAGTACACAGTTGATCCGGAGTCCTGTCAGTTAACGTGTTTCATAGTTAGCTTAGCTAAGCATCAACCTAGCACATATGGATATTATGTGACAGTATTTCTGAGAAAAAGTCAGCTGAAATGGTGGCATAGTTGCCACTGCTTTACGTGTCGACATCATGGTTGAATGTATTTTCAGCAGTAAATGTGGCTGTTTGGCCACTGACGTTGCCATAACAACACCTGAATTTAAATGTGCATCCTCTTTTTGTGACAGATTTTTGCAAGAAATTATAATTCTTCTGAATGATATTCCTATTGACAGCTAGTTTCTATGTGAACATTATGACATGGATAGACAGAGAGAATAAATGAAAAACAGTTATGAAATACTATATGACAAAAGAAGAATACAGTTTAAAAGGAGAGTGATTTGTAAAATATCCATAAAGAAAAATCTATTTACAGTTCTGTTTCATATGGGTGTTGAGAGATGTAGCCATAGATCTCTTCATTTTGCTCTCAAAGTGCACCAGATTGGGGAGCATGCCCCCGGACCCCCCTAGAGGAGGTTAGGTCCACGGTGTTTACATGGTTATTTATACAATATGTGTGCTTATGCTAACATCAGAAGACAAAAGTTGGTTCCGTGTTGTGTGTAGTGAGAACGCGCGGGGGGGGGGGGGGGGCCCAAGCCAAAGCTCGCTTAGGGCCCCATAAGTCTAGGGCCGGCCCTGTGTTTTCCCACCAACGAACTGCCACAGGAGTGTGTGTGTGTGTTTTGGCCCAGAGTGTGCACATAAGCTCAGGGACAGTGTCCATCTTGTGGTCACTCACTTTGACACTGAGAAACCTGAAATTGTATCAATGAGAAAGATGCTTTTTTACATTACATGTCACTTGTTAGTCGCTTTTATCCAAAGCGACTTACATACTCAAACTGTGGACAATCCCCACAGGAGCAATTTGGGGTGAAGTGTCTCAGGGACACAACGACATGCTGACTGCAGTGGGGTTTGAACCTGTGCTCCCCCTGATCCGAACACCTACACACTAAGCCACTGCGCCACACGCCTCGCTTTTCTCCAATTCTCCGATTCTCCTCTGATTTCTGAGCCTGGCGTGTTTACAGCCAACAGGGAGGGGTGTTTGGACACAGAAACAGAAACACAAGCGTTAATTTGTTAAGAATGGTGTTTGCCTGCTCGTTATAAAGAGTCATCACGACACTTCCTTACAGTTCGTTACAGGGACAGAGATTCTCTCCCTTATTGATTAACCTTTGAATTATTGTCTTTATTAATTGATTGATCTAAATATATAATAATGACATTAATATAATAATAATAATAATAATAATAATAATAATAATAATAATATACAACCCTCCAAATATTTGCACATTTGTACCTAAGCTACCTCTCATCCATTTTCTATAACAATACTGCGTATGTGTTAACCTACTTGGCAATAAACCTGTTTCTGATCATAATAATAATGATAATAATAATAATAGTAATATTAATGATAAAGCTCTACATGTAGAAAAAAACCTGCTCACATGGACTAAATACACTTTTGTCCGTTTTTTCTTGGGCCATGTTAAAACCATTTACTTAAACAAAAGTACATTATGAGAGCAGGTATTGGCTATTTACAGAAATTAGGTAATTTGATTAGTAAACTAAGAACCCTGTTTGTTTTTAAGTCATGGCGTGTGTTTGCTGTAATCATGTTAGTCTGGCTAAATAAACTCTTACAGTCTTAGAGTTACATTTTCCAGGTATCTGGATGACTGGATGTGTTAGAACTTTCTCCAATTAAACAAAGATAAAACTGAGGTAATGGTTTTGGAGCCAAGGCAGAACGTGTAAAAGTGAGCGCTGAGCTTCAGTCTGCAATGTTCAAACCAACAGAGCCAGAAATCTAGGTGTAGTCATGGACTCTGACCTGAGTTTCAACAGTCACATTAAAACAGTTACTAAATCAGCCTACTATCACCTAGAGAACATATCTAGGATTAAAAGACTAATGTCACAGCAGGATTTGGAAAAGCTTGTCCATGCTTTTATCTTCAGTAGACTGGACTACTGCAAGGTGTCTTCACAGGTCTCACTAAAAAATCTATTAGGAAGCTGCAGCTGATTCAGAACGCCGCTGCTCGAGTCCTCACTGACACTAAGAAAGTGGATCACATCACTCCTGCTCTGAAGTCTTTACACTGGCTTCCTGTGTGTCAAAGAATAGATTTCAAAATACTGCTGCTGGTTTATAAAGCACTGAATGGTTTAGGCCCAAAATACATTTCTGACCTCCTGCTAAATGATGAACCATCCAGATCTCTCAGGTCTTCAGGGACTGGTCAGCTTTCTGTCCCCAGAGTCAGAACTAAACATGGAGAAGCAGCGTTCAGTTATTATGCTCCAAATATCTGGAACAGACTCCCAGAAACCTGCAGGTCCGCAGCAACTCTGATTACTTTTAAATCCAGGCTGAAGACTTTTCTTTTTGCCGCTGCTTTTAATTGAACTATTCATATCTTAGACTGCACTGTAACTTTTATCCATGTACTTTTCCTTAATGTTTATTTTATTAGTTTTTCTTTTTTAATGCTTAATGTCTTTCATTTTTTTTTTGTAAAGCACTTTGAATTGCCTTGCGTTGAAAAGTGCTATATAAATAAACTTGCCTTGCCTTATCAGATCTCAGGGTATTTCATATATCCTTTTGACACAAATCAACAAAAACATACATCCTGTTAAAACAGATACAAAGTGGGTGAATGGTTATGTAAGAAAAACATTCATAATACATGTTATACTGTATATACATATATTACATTTCACACCCTCCCTGATAAAATAACTATTTAGGAGATGGTTTTGTTTGGATTTGGTTGAACTTCAAATATTTGAGAAGACAGGAAACTGATTCAATGGAAAATAATGTTTCACTGCGGTAAGCTAATACCGTGATTAATGAAGAGCAGGAATGAGTCGGCTTGTCTCCGCACGGTCGTGCTAACTCGATTATTTTCTTTGTTCGCTTTCAAGTAGGCAGGAATAACATTGTGATAGAGAGGAGTCTCAGTTTAAACTAATGTTTCTGTTCCGACACTGATATCAGGCCCTCAGCAGTCTGCATGTGAACCCCCCCCCCCCCCCTTTCTAAAGACAACCGGCTAGAGTGGATTTACTGACATTGTAATATTGGGACTAAATTATACCAAAATGATGATATTTATAATGTTCATTTAGTTTTCTTTGACTTGTTTGCATATTTTTTTAAATAACTATTATTACACAAGTCCATGTCTCCGTGCTTTAATGTTCAAAAAGCTCTTTATTTTTCTCATACTGCCTGTGCTGCAGCACCTCTTTTCACCCTCTGTCTGAAACCAGAGCCCAGTCTGCTCTGATTGGTTAGCTGGCAGGCTCTGTTGTGATTGATCAACCGCTTAAAGATGTCCCGCACCTTAGCCTATCACACACAATGTATCAGCGCGCTAGCCAATAGAAGCGCGAGTGTGTGGGAGAGAAACTCCCTCTGAGATGAGAAAGGAAATCCATACAAATGTAATATTAAAATGTAATTTTTTATAATATTCAAACATAAGACATTTCAAGATTAAAGCAATATTCTCCTTATTGATTAATGCTCCAAAGAAACACCCTTTTTAAAGCAAACTGCTGTCTGAATACATCGCTCCACAACGATCACATGTTAAGGCTTCCAAACTGTTCCTGCTGTGACTGTTTTGCAAATCTAACATGTTGGAAGGAAAATAACCAACATGTGTTTTGTTCTCGTCATGCAGCTTTATTTGGAAATGCTCTCATTTGTGTTTTCGTTCTCTGTTCCCGCTCCAGCTGACTGCAGCGATAGCGTTCCTCAGTTTGGGCGTGATGGGCTCGTTCCTGTGCGTGGTGATTGATGGCGTCTGTGTTGTGTTTAACATGGTGAGTTAACGGCACTTACTTGCGTACACTGTGACATTTGATATGATTGTTATGGACGATGGAACGAAGCAGTAACATTACACTATAAAGCAATAATAATCCTCACGCTGCTTTAATGTGAGCCTCTTGGCCAACAGCGCCATATTTACACAGAAAACGAGTTCCCATAAGGTTTTACAACATGCTCCAGCTAGAAGGGTTTCTTTTGACAGCTTTGATTAGCAGATATAACATCTTAATGTGAGTAAACAAACTGGGCAGGACCGAGCGGCTCCGTCCGGTTTCCTTTGGCTTAATGTTACTGAATGTGATTGATCGAGAGCCAGATGCTTAACTGATAAAACATTTAACTGTATTACAAATAATTAACTTCATTGATGTTTCCAGCCTCTAAAATAAAGTCAAATGAATTCCACTTGGATCCACTCACTCTGAAAAAACAGTTTTGTAATTTGATGTAAGGCCCTTACAACTACCAACAATGGTGCTCTTGATTATAGTTTTTAATTAAACATACGTCGACATTTCACAATATTTTGGAGTAAAAATTCAACTGTGTTCTTGTGTCTTCACAATCAATACTTCAAGACAAAATAAGCTTTTATGCTACCATGGAGACGATCATAACTTTTCCCATACAAATTGGTAACGTTTAAATCAGTGATTTCAACTTGAATTCTTGTTCTGTGTGTGTGTGTGTGTGTGTGTGTGTGTGTGTGTGTGTGTGTGTGTGTGTGTGTGTGTGTGTGTGTGTGTGTGTGTGTGTGTGTGTGTGTGTGTGTGTGTGTGTGTGTGTGTGTGTGTGTGTGTGTGTGTGTGTGTGTGTGTGTGTGTGTGTGTGTGTGTGTGTGTGTGTGTGTGTGTGTGTGTGTGTGTGTGTGTGTGTGTGTGTGTGAGAGAGAGAGAGTGCCATAAAATCTTAAGTAAGTGGAAGAAAATATCCCACTGTGTAGCAAAAACTCGGATTCGAAACAAAACTATGCGATACATTACCAAACAATATCATACGATATATTACAATACCTTAGATTACAATAAGCTACATTGCAGTATATTACAATACATTACAATACGATATATTACGAAACGATACAATACATTACGAAACAATGCGATACAATAAAATATGATAGATTACAACACGATACATTACGAAACGATACAATACATTACGAAACGATACGATACATTACGAAGCGATATAATACATTACGAAGCGATATAATACATTACGAAGCGATATAATACATTACGAAGCGATATAATACATTACGAAACGATACAATACGAAACAATACAATACATTACGAAACAATGCGATACATTAAAATATGATAGATTACAATACGCTACAATACGATACATTACGAAACTATACATTACGAACAATACGATCCAGTAATTCTTCATCACATCAAGTCTGACATGTTTTTGTAGCTTCATTGTTAGCACACATGTATGAGAGTGGTATCAATCTTTTCATCTAACTCTAAATGTAAAACCATTGTACATCATGTACTCAGTTTGGTTACAGAGAAGAGATTATTGACCGTACTTCTTCTTCTTCTTCTTCTTCTTCTTCTTCTTCTTCTTCTTCTTCTTCTTCTTCTTCTTCTTCTTCTTCTTCTTCTTCTTCTTCTTCTTCTTCTTCTTCTTCTTCTTCTTCTTCTTCTTCTTCTTCTTCTTGGGTCAGCCCACGACCCTTCGCAGAGTAACGTCAGGTCAGAGCCTCTCTCTCATCATGCAAACTGATAATGGCAGACAAGTGTTGAAGTGATTAAAATACATTTCATTTTTCTGGCTGTTTTGTTTCAAAGACCTGTGTTTATCTTTCTGGACCAAACTAAAATGAATCCAGGCTGATTTCTGTTATTCCGAATGAGGTTGGACAGTATATCCTTTCAGCATCAACAGCTCCAGGTGTGCACGTCCAACAGTCAAATCGCAGGGCGTGCAAGATGAAGGGAGGCAGATACGAAATTCAACTTTTTTGGCTGTCGATACGAAGAAAAACATTTTCCATGACTAATGGTAAAAGAACATCCTAATCTGATTTAACCCTAACCACCGATCACTATAAATTTTGATCAATTTATCCAAGAATGTAACACCTGTAACATGTGCGAGGAACAGGAGAAAAACGCAGATAAGGAATGCTTTCTTACCAAAAAACACGTCAATTGCATAGAAATGTTCCGCTACAGAAAGCATGACGTCGCCCTCAATCAGATACCTGTGACAAATCCTGTATTAGTTATTATCGCGTTGCATTTTGTATCATTTTCTAATATTCTGCAGTCCATAATGTTATCCAACAGGTCATACAGAACTCCTTAATAATAAGACATTTTATGACTTCATGTTTTTGCAGTAAAGGATCAGGAACGTTATTGCTTCAACCTGTTACAGACAGCCCCAGGAGAAGGGATTAGTTCACAATATAATAAAGTAAAAGGAGTCCAGCCTCCACCTTTAACCTTTTGTTCTTCTGTGTGTGTGTGTGTGTGTGTGTGTGTGTGTGTGTGTGTGTGTGTGTGTGTGTGTGTGTGTGTGTGTGTGTGTGGTGTGTGTGTGTGTGTGTGTGTGTGTGTGTGTGTGTGTGTGATGCCCTTTTTACGATACAAGCAAAGTTAAGGAGAGAAAAGAACAAAACAGATTTATTGAACAACAGCACACACACACACACACACACACACACACACACACACCATGTATACATCACTTCAGGGGACATTACATTGACTTACATGCATTCCCTGGAGACTTATCCTAACCTTAACCATAACCAACACATGCCTTACCCTAACCCTAACCCTAACCCTAACCAAGTGACTGTGTAAACAGATTTAGGTCCCCACAAGTATAGTAATGCTATGCCACACACACACACACACGCACGCACACGCACACACACAGCACACTTTTGATAACAGTCATCAAATAAATATTGGATATTTCAACCTGCATTTCCCATTTTTTGGATGCAACAGATGGGAAAGATTTTCTCATCGTCCAGGGAACTTTAGTATGGTCTGAATCAAACACACACACACACACACACACACACACACACACACACACACACACACACACACACACACACACATCGCTCACTCAGCTGGGGCACTGATGGAAGTCCAGGACCTTAAAGTTCAATATATTTCAAAATCCTGAGAAATTTCCCAGGAAAATAGCCTCGTGTTCAAACTGGGCCGAGTGAGTTTTGGGAAATGTATCCCAAACCGAATACACACCGAGTTTTTATCAAAGACATCTGGGTTATCTTCTTAATATCTTGGATGTAACCTGAATGACGTCAGATTGATGTCTTTGATGACATTCTGTGGATGATATTTCTCCATGTTTTAACTTTTGGCAGGACATGCGTCCACTGAAAGCAGACCGATGCCAGTACTACAGCGGCGGCAGCAGCTACGTCTACGAGAACTTCTACACCTCTGTGAGTGAAGACCACGTATGGGAGCAAAACAGAGACAAACATTTTCATTTTCTAACATCGACTGAATACTAAAAATGTAAAAAAAAATGGAAACTACCAAATGTATAGAATTGACAATGTTACTTTGAAAGCCATTTATCTGAATTTGTTTGTTGTGGAAATATCCATCCATCCATCTTCTCCCGCTTATCCGTGGTCGGGTCTCGGGGTAGCAGTTCCAGCAGAGAGCCCCAAACGTCCCTTTCCTGGCCACATCAACCAGCTCTGACTGGGGGGTCCCAAGGCGCTCCCAGGCCAGCGAAGAGATATAATCCCTCCGCCTGGTCCTAGGTCTAGCCCTCGGTCTCTTCCCAGCTGGACGTGCCTGGAACACCTCCCTAGGGAGGCGCCCAGGTGGCATCCTAACTAGGTGCCCGAACCACCTCAACTGGCTCCTTTCGACGCGAAGGAGGAGCGGCTCAACTCCGAGTCCCTCCCTGATGACCGAACTTCTCACCTTATCCCTAAGGGAGACACCAGCCACCCGGCGGAGGAAACCCATCTCGGCCGCTTGTATCCGCGATCTCGTTCTTTCGGTCATGACCCATCCTTCATGACCATAGGTGAGGGGAGGAACGAAAATGGCCCGGTAGACAGAGAGCTTTGCCTTCTGGCTCAGCTCCCTTTTCGTCACAACGGTGCGGTAAAGCGACTGCAGTACCGCTCCCGCTGCTCCGATTCTCCGGCCCATCTCACGCTCCATTGTTCCCTCACTCGAGAACAAGACCCCGAGATACTTGAACTCCTTCACTTGTGGAAATATGTTTTCACAAATTAAGATCCAAAAAATGTAGGTTCAGAAAATGTTGCATCTTCAATTTGACCGATTGAATAAGCAATGAACATTTTTCGGATCCTATTTTGTGAGTATTGAAAAAAAAATCAGCTTGAAGACATTTGATGTTTTAATGCAAAGAGGTGAATATCATTTCGAATATTATTTTAAAAATGTCCCAAATTGGGATCAATAAAGTACATCTTATCTTATAAAACAGACATTTATATCCATTCAATGTAAGGTATTCAGTGGCTGTGACATGAAATGCTTATGTCTCTAATTTGCTTTCAATGTCTTTAAGAAAATGATTGTCCAAACTCGTGTTATTTGTGGGTGAACTGTGACACTTTTGCATTTTCCTTTCCCAGGTGACCTGTTGGAGTCCAATGGAGTCGTGTAACATGACGGTACGAAGCGGGAGCTGCTACTGCTGCGACCTGTACGACTGCGCCAAGTGAGAGAATAACATTTTCTACAATATTAGATATCATTGGCAAACCCTTTAAAGGTCCCCTATTATACTGTCTTTCATCAATATATCACAGCTCTCAGATATATCCAGAGCCTGTCTCTGATTGGCTGAAACACCAAACACATCATTGCAGCATTACCCATAATCCCCTCTGTTTCAGCCCTGTTTCCAAAGTGCTGATTCTCTGTCTGTTAATTTAGATGAAAATAAGGAGCCCCTCCCCACGCCCCTCTGAGAGACATTTGGTTACAAAGAACTCAATGGTGCTCTAGAGGAGATTCAGGTGATAAGGGGGGGGGGGGGGGGGGGGTTACCGTGGTTGCTGATTGGCTAATGGTTACACAAGACAACACATCGTTATGACATCATAAAGTGGCCAAAATCTGACAGGTTTTTATAGAAATGGATCAGGACACATGTTGATGTAGAAGAGACATGAAGAAGAGGGGACACGTGTTGATGTAGAAGAGACATGAAGAAGAGGGGACACGTGTTGATGTAGAAGAGACATGAAGAAGAGGGGACACATGTTGATGTAGAAGAGACATGAAGAAGAGGGGACACATGTTGATGTAGAAGAGACATGAAGAAGAGGGGACACATGTTGATGTAGAAGAGACATGAAGAAGAGGGGACACATGTTGATGTAGAAGAGACATGAAGAAGAGGGGACACATGTTGATGTAGAGGAGACATGAAGAAGAGGGGACACATGTTGATGTAGAAGAGACATGAAGAAGAGGGGACACATGTTGATGTAGAAGAGACATGAAGAAGAGGGGACACATGTTGATGTAGAAGAGACATGGAGAAGAGGACAATAGGTAACCTTTAACTGATTCTGTTTTCTTCCGCAGTGGAGGATACCTGAACAACTACTACGAGTATGTTGGAGTAAAAAGCTGTGAGGAAGTTTTCACTCTGTACGTTTTGATTTGGATCCTCGCCAGCCTGAACCTGGTGGCCTTCTTCGCGGGAATCCTCACCACAGCCGTGCTCGGCAGCGTCAAACACCTGGTAAGACGTCTATAAGGTAGTATTTGTGTTGATGTTGTATATACTGTAACGCCAGAGTAACAGCCAATAAGGTTGAAGCGTTATTGATCCCTAGAAGGGGCTGTTACCGCAGCTCAAAGACATACTGTAGTACATACATTAAAGATTAAGAAGTATATTACAACAAAATAAATAATATATGAAGACAAAAAGGCCAATACCCTACCCCTAACATATTTAACACTTATATGTAAGGGATTGTTTATATTTCTTAATATATGACATGATCTAATTAACCTTTGGAGCTGCACTCTTTGAGTTGGAGACACTGTATACATAGAAGAACGTAAAACTAAGCTCAAGCAGAAGCAATCGAGACCTTTTGAGAGGCAAAGCTGAGAAGATTTAATAATACAAAAATAAAGAAACTCGCAGCTCAAAGTCCACAAGCCAGAAACAGAACAATATCCGAAACCAGAAGTAACCTGGGCTGAACTCCGGACACAAGCTGTTTCTCACCTTGTTGTTTTACAAATGTGAACCGTCATGTTTTCATTACACATTTCGTGGTTGCTCTCACAGTTTCACAGATTCACTTTTAGTCAGATGAACTCTGGACGATGTGACGGAGGCAAGATCTGATGAATTTGTTGAACCAAGACTCAAATTGAAATGATTGCCAAGATAATTATATAATTATAATTACCAATCTGATTAAATAAAGGTTTGAAATGAAAATGAAATGAAATAATATCCAGCTAGCCGTACCACAAATGCCATGTTGGGGAAAACTGATATGATCCAGATATGAATATTAAAGTTGAACCGTGGGTTAAAGGTGGGGTAGGTAATTTTGGAGAAACCAGCTCGAGTGCGCTGGAATTAGAAAATACACAACCGGGAAAAATCTGCCACTTCCTTCAGACTTCCTCACAGAGCCCCTCCTCCAACACACAGGAACGCGCACATGACCAATGAGGGCACGAGAGAAGTTTGTGCCCCGATGGAAGGCTGACAGGCAGGTAGGCCATCCAGTTACTTTAGCCGGGCCGGCTCAGATGATTGGTCGTGCTTTTTACGGCTTCCACAGATGATGATTTTATGTATTTATTGTCAAAGCACTTCAGATATTCATTGCTGTCGGGATGTTAAGAGTATTCCATGGAATATAACAACAAGTGTATCTCGAGCCGGTTTCTCAAACTTACCTACCCCACCTTTAAGGAGAGCCTGGAGTAGTGATGGGAATTCAATCAATCAATCAATGTTTATTTATTAGCCCAATATCACAAATGTTACATTTGTCTCAGTGGTCTTCACAGTGTGTACAGTATATCAGTATGACAATACCACACCCTCTGTCCTTAGACCCTCTCAGGGATGGGGAACCTCCGGCCCCCGGGCCGTATACGGCCCGCGAGACCATTTGGTACGGCCCTCGAGGTAATTTCTAAACACACGCAAAAAAGAAAAAAAATTAAAGAAATCTAGACCGCAAAAAAAATTAAACAAGCGAGTGCCTGTTTTTCCTGGCCAAGGTCAGGGTCCTTGAACACAACACAAGCCTAACGTGTCATCACGTGGTATATGTCTCGTCTGACAGGGGTGCAGTTCTGACAGAGAGCACCAGAACGCCGCTCCGGGCCGGGACTTCCCAAATTGCAGTATCCATAAGGAGCCGTACACATGCTGCAGTTTCTGCGTGGCTGTGTCTTTAGTTGTAAGCCCAGTGGCGATCTGTCATACTGATCATACAGACGATAACTGTGTTGTTATTAGCATCTGGTTAGCTAGCTATGCTAACGAATATAAGAAGCTTTTTCTACAACCAGTGAGGTAAAGGCACATCTTTATTTGATCATTATAGTTATAAAAAAATAAGAGAATAAAGTAAACAGGTATAAAATACTATATGACAGTAAAAAAAAGTTCTTATTAATAAACAAGAATACAGTTTGAAAGGGGAGTGATTTGTAAAATATCCATAAATAAAAATAAAATCTGTTTACAGTTCTGTTTCATATGGGTGTTGAGAGATGTTTTCCATAGATCTCTTCATTCTGCTCTCAAAGTGCACCAGATTGATGCATTAACTTCAATATTTAAAAAATCAATCTTCCCGGGCGAGCTTGGGACCCCCCTAGAGGAGGTTAGGCCCCCACTTAAATCATGTTCACATGGATAGGAAACTAAATACATTTGCACACATCTTGTGTCCATATCTTTCTGTTTTGGTGGTCATGCCACACCGTGCACGTGCATGCATGTGCGAGTCATGGTGAGATATCTGGACTAAGAAGTTGCTTTTTCTTTGCACAGCATGAAAGAAAGGCCAAATGAATGGGATGTGATTTTAGTATTTTTAAGCAGAGTCAATAATTTGTACGGCCTCGGAGGATGTTGAAAAAATTGAAATGGCCCTTGAGAGGGAAAAGGTTCCCCACCCTCTGTCCTCAGACCCTCTGTCCTTAGACCCTCTGTCCTCAGACCCTCACATCGTACAAGGAAACACTTCCAAAGAAACCCCACAGTTTAAAGGAACACGGGAGAAACCTCAGGGAGAGCAGCAGAGGAGGGATCCCTCTCCCAGGACGGACAGACGTGCAATAGATGCCGTGTGTAAAATGAAAAGATAATACATTTGCAACATAGGCTCTTTGAAGGGAGCCGGATCTTGTTTTTTTAGGGGGCGGGGTTAATAGTTTTAACTGCGAAAAAAATCACCAGGATGAAGATTGACTGTATTTCCAGAAATCTACTTTTTTTTTTTAAATGTATAACTTGCTACATCTCTCAGCCAGCCAAACGACTACTCAAGCAGCATGCGTTAGGCCATCATCTACGGCTGATGTGCATTCAGGAAAGCAAGTTCCTTTAAGGGTCCCCTATTATACTGTTTTTCATCAATATATCACAGGTCTCAGATATATACAAAACATGTCTCTGAAGTGTGTGGCTCCAAACACCAAACAGATCATTGCAGCATTACCCATAATCCCCTCTGTTTCAGCCCTGTTTCCAAAGTGCTGATTCTCTGTCTGTTACTTTAGATGAAAATAAGGAGCCCCTCCCCACACCCCTCAGATGCCCCTTTCACACCAGCGCCTTTTCAGCTCCGGCTCGGAGCTAGAGCCTGAAAAGCGCCGGTTTTTCCTGTTCACACCGCAGCAGCACCGGCTCTTAGCTCCGGAATCCGCTTCATTTCCAGCTCCAAAAAATTGTCGGCCCAGAGGCAAGAGCTTTGGAGCTAAGAGGCGACGTCGCTTACGTCTCTCTTACGTCGAGGCGTGCAGGAAACTAAACCCACCTCCCCTGAACATGGGTCGACTGTTATGCCTGCCTACAAGCAGTGTGCTTATAAACACACTTATAAAGTCAGGCAGCACTAACCAGGCTTCGTGTGATTCTGTTTATTTGTGCCTTACTTTGACCATCCGTTCACTGTTATCGATCATTGTGGAGAGACGCAGACGTGTTGTTTTGTATTATTGCAGCTATCGGATGCAAGTAGTCAGTTTAGCTTCGGTTGCTATGCCAACATCACCCGTTTTATACCAGAGAAACTTTCATAACAGCGTTGTGATACCAAACAGTGTCAATTCAGACTGACACACATTCACTTAGGCTAAGGGGAACTGGGGATATGCATCAGCTGCTTGTGTGAGTCGGACAGTGAATACTTTAGAGCGGCCGCTGCAGTGTGAGCTAACCGGGAGCTAACGGGAGAATAAACTCCCGTGGAAGAGCAGCACTGCAGCGGTCGGTAAATGCTGCAGAAACACATTAATAAACAATGAACCACGGCACTCTGGAGCAAAGTATAAGGTTGGAGAAGTCGTTATTCAATTTATTCTGGCTTCGTGTGATTAAAAGCAACACGATCATCGACCCGACGCAGTTTGTTGTTGTTGTTGTGAGCGCCGTAATGGCTGCGGTTGGGGAGCAAATCAGCGATGTAAACGGTGCGTCATGACGCAGCAGGGGCAGCTCGGGGGCGCCAGTGGGGCGGTGTGAACAGAGCGGGAGCTGAAAAGGGAAACCGGAGCTGAACCAGAAAGCTCCCGCTCGGAGCTAGAAACTGAAAAGCGCTGGTGTGAAGCCGCATGAGAGACATTTGGTTACAAAGAACACAATGGTGCTCAAGGAGGAGATTCAGGTGATAACGGGGGGGGGGGGGTTACCTTGGTTGCTGATTGGCTAATGGTTACACGAGACAAACACATCGTGATGACATCACAAAGTGGCCAAAATCTGATCAGCTCATTTTCAGACAGGTTTTTATAGAATGGATCAAAAAGAGAGAAAATCTTTGTTCCTGAAACTTTCAGAGTCTCTTTCCACAGAGGGGACACATGCTGATGTAGAAGAGACATGAAGAAGAGGGGACACATGTTGATGTAGAAGAGACATGAAGAAGAGGGGACCATGTTGATGTAGAAGAGACAAGAAGAAGAGGGGACACATGTTGATGTAGAAGAGACATGGAGAAGAGGGGACACATGTTGATGTAGAAGAGACATGAAGAAGAGGGGACACATGTTGATGTAGAAGAGACAAGAAGAAGAGGGGACACATGTTGATGTAGAAGAGACATGGAGAAGAGGGGACACATGTTGATGTAGAAGAGACATGAAGAAGAGGGGACACATGTTGATGTAGAAGAGACATGAAGAAGAGGGGACACATGTTGCTGTAGAAGAGACATGAGAAGAGGGGGCACATGTTGATGTTGAAGAGACATGGAGAAGAGGATTTAGCATGATAAGTCCCCTTTACCAAAGTCACCGAAGTGCTGTTCAAAGAATCGTATCGTTCGCGAACGTCACATCGCTAGCCTGGAGTTCATCTGAAAGATTTCACATGCTGTTCTGCTTTCAAAAAGCAAAGCATTTTATGTCCAACATATCTCCGAGCATTGAGGTTAACAGCATGTCCTTTAACTTTGTATTCATCCCTAAAAACAAGAAATAACTACTAATCCATGTAATGACTCTGAGCCTGGTCGGCATTCAGAAAGAGACATAAATCACATGTCGCTTTGATGCTCCAGGCCTTTTACCGCTCAGAGCTAATCTCTTTACAACACAACTCAGATAGCACACGGATATAACTCATGCTCAGTTTCACAAATATTTTATGGAGCCACACAGTATTTATATATGTTTTATGGTATCTAAGGAAAGACAGGGTATATAGTACACAATGTCAAACATTTGATTTGTAATAGTTTGAAGCCTTTAAATCAATCCACCATTATGTTCAGCTCTGCCCTGCTCAGACCTCTATTGGCCCACACACATCAAGAGCATTCCTGCTCTCCTCCTGCAGCTCTTAAAACCATCGACTGCAGCAGCAACTGGGTTTATTAAGGAAGGATGAAAGACGTTTTTAAAAGGCCTTATTATGCTTTTCGGGGTTTTCCCTTTGCTGTAGTGTGTTACAGGTTTGTGTGAGATACGGTCTGCAGAGGCTAAAATCCCAAAGTTACAAAGTAAGGCTAATGGCACATATGACATATCAAAGGGGCGGGACATCTCTAAGCGGTTGACCAATTACAACAGAGCCGACCAGCTAACGAATCAGAGCAGACTGGGCTCTGGTTTCAGACAGAGGTGCAGTCGAATAGTCCAAAAATCAGCTCCTATCGTCTAACCCTTGACCTCTGAGTGTCACGGGGTTAAGGGTTAGTGCAGTGGTTCCCAAACCTGGGGGGCACACCCCCCTTGGGGGGGCGCCAAAGATCGCAGGGGGGGCGCCAGGCCTCAGATGATTTGAGGCCAAATATCATATTTAGACTTTTTTTTTTTACATATAATTGTAAAGCAATACATGATTGTCACTAAAAGCCTTGTCTCTTCATTACAATAAAATATAAAAAATAATTGATTAATTAATTTGAATAACAATTCAAGTTAGTATTAAAGGCATAAAAAGACAGAAATGTATAATTCTTTCTTTAATAGAAATGTTTCTTCTGCGCGTAAAGTGCCCAAACCAGGCTTTTCTGGATAAGCGCATTTTTAAAACATAGTCATTGTCCATGCCGGTTTCAGTTGATTATTTGTCACAGTTGCTCCGATCAGATCGGTCTCCTCCATTTGTAGATTATTTACGACTTTTGGAATCCACATAAACACATCGGAAAAATCCGGCTTACTTTGAGCATGTGTTTTAAACAGTTTAATCCCTTTGTGAATTGCTTCCACTTCCGCGCCGTCCTTTAATTTCTTCATACAGCGGGAATCCCAAATGAATTAATCCTGAGTCCAATAGCCATCAAAGTCCCTCCAATAGCGCTCCTTAATTACACTTTCATCCTCCTTAATAAAACACTTCACATTCATCCAGTTTTGTGACAGGAGTTGTAGCATTTTGAGATTTTTATACTTTA
>JAMFTG010001375.1:0-40212 GCA_023974075.1 Chaenocephalus aceratus | reverse complement strand
CCTTTAACGAGATGTTATCTCCACTAACGAGATGTTCTCTCCACTAACGAGATGTTATCTCCCCTAACGAGATGTTCTCTCCACTAACGAGATGTTCTCTCCCCTAACGAGATGTTCTCTCCCCTAACGAGATGTGATCTCCTTTAACGAGATATTCTCTCCCCTAACGAGATGTTCTCTCCCCTAACGAGTTGTTATCTCCACTAACGAGATGTTCTCTCCACTAACGAGATGTTATCTCCACTAACGAGATGTTATCTCCTTTAACGAGATGTTCTCTCCACTAACGAGATGTTCTCTCCACTAACGAGATGTTATCTCCTTTAACGAGATGTTATCTCCACTAACGAGATGTTATCTCCTTTAACGAGATGTTATCTCCCCTAACGAGATGTTATCTCCACTAACGAGATGTTATCTCCCCTAACGAGATGTTATCTCCTTTAACGAGATGTTATCTCCACTAACGAGATGTTATCTCCTTTAACGAAGATGTTATCTCCACTAACGAGATGTTATCTCCTTTAACGAGATGTTATCTCCACTAACGAGATGTTATCTCCACTAACGAGATGTTATCTCCTTTAACGAGATGTGATCTCCTTTAACGAGATGTTATCTCCACTAACGAGATGTTATCTCCCCTAACGAGATGTTCTCTCCACTAACGAGATGTTCTCTCCACTAACGAGATGTTATCTCCCCTAACGAGATGTTATCTCCACTAACGAGATGTTCTCTCCACTAACGAGATGTTCTCTCCACTAACGAGATGTTATCTCCACTAACGAGATGTTATCTCCTTTAACGAGATGTTATCTCCACTAACGAGATGTTATCTCCTTTAACGAGATGTTATCTCCACTAACGAGATGTTCTCTCCCCCACGAGATGTTATCTCCTTTAACGAGATGTTATCTCCTTTAACGAGATGTTCTCTCCATTAACGAGATGTTATCTCCTTTAACGAGATGTTATCTCCACTAACGAGATGTTATCTCCACTAACGAGATGTTATTCCTTTAACGAGATGTTATCTCCCCTAACGAGATGTTATCTCCTTTAACGAGATGTTATCTCCACTAACGAGATGTTATCTCCTTTAACGAGATGTTATCTCCTTTAACGAGATGTTATCTCCACTAACGAGATGTTATCTCCACCAACGAGATGTTCTCTCCCCCAACGAGATGTTATCTCCTTTAACGAGATGTTATCTCCTTTAACGAGATGTTCTCTCCATTAACGAGATGTATCTCCTTTAACGAGATGTTATCTCCCACTAACGAGATGTTATCTCCACTAACGAGATGTTATCTCCTTTAACGAGATGTTATCTCCCCTAACGAGATGTGATCTCCTTTACCGAGATGTTATCTCCCCTAACAAGATGTTATCTCCACTAACGAGATGTTATCTCCATAACGAGATGTTATCTCCACTAACGAGATGTTATCTCCTTTAACGAGATGTTATCTCCACTTACGAGATGTTATCTCCCCTAACGAGATGTTATCTCCTTTAACGAGATGTTATCTCCCCTAACGAGATGTGATCTCCCCTAACGAGATGTGATCTCCTTTAACGAGATGTTATCTCCCCTAACGAGATGTTATCTCCACTAACGAGATGTTATCTCCTTTAACGAGATGTTATCTCCACTAACGAGATGTTATCTCCACTAACGAGATGTTATCTCCTCTAACGAGATGTTCTCTCCCCCAACGAGATGTTCTCTCCATTAACGAGATGTTATCTCCTTTAACGAGATGTTATCTCCACTAACGAGATGTTATCTCCTTTAACGAGATGTTATCTTCACTTACGAGATGTTATTTCCCCTAACAAGATGTATCTCCTTTAACGAGATGTTATCTCCCCTAACGAGATGTGATCTCCTTTAACGAGATGTTATCTCCCCTAACGAGATGTTAATCTCCACTAACGAGATGTTATCTCCCCTACCGAGATGTGATCTCCTTTAACGAGATGTTATCTCCCCTAACAAGATGTTATCTCCACTAACGAGATGTTATCTCCATTAACGAGATGTTATCTCCACTAACGAGATGTTATCTCCACTTACGAGATGTTATCTCCCCTAACAAGATGTTATCTCCCTAACGAGATGTGATCTCCTTTAACGAGATGTTATCTCCCCTAACGAGATGTTATCTCCACTAACGAGATGTTATTTCCATTAACGAGATGTTATCTTCCACTAACGAGATGTTATCTCCATTAACGAGATGTTATCTCCACTAACGAGATGTTATCTCCACTAACGAGATGTTCTCTCCACTAACGAGATGTTCTCTCCCCTAACGAGATGTTATCTCCACTAACGAGATGTGATCTCCTTTAACGAGATGTTATCTCCTTTAACGAGATGTTATCTCCACTAACGAGATGTTATCTCCCCTAACGAGATGTTATCTCCACTAACGAGATGTTATCTCCCCTAACGAGATGTGATCTCCTTTAACGAGATGTTATCTCCACTAACGAGATGTTATCTCCATTAACGAGATGTTATCTCCACTAACGAGATGTTATCTCCACTAACGAGATGTTCTCTCCATTAACGAGATGTTATCTCCACTAACGAAATGTTATCTCCCCTAACGAGATGTTATCTCCACTAACGAGATGTTATCTCCACTAACGAGATGTGATCTCCTTTATCGAGATGTTATCTCCCCTAACGAGATGTGATCTCCTTTAACGAGATGTTATCTCCCCTAACGAGATGTTATCTCCTTTAACGAGATGTTATCTCCCCTAACGAGATGTTCTCTCCACTAACGAGATGTTCTCTCCACTAACGAGATGTTCTCTCCCCTAACGAGATGTTCTCTCCTTTAACGAGATGTTATCTCCACTAACGAGATGTTCTCTTCACTAACGAGATGTTATCTCCCCTAACGAGATGTTCTCTCCCCTAACGAGATGTTATCTCCACTAACGAGATGTTCTCTCCACTAACGAGATGTTATCTCCCCTAACGAGATGTTATCTCCCCTAACGAGATGTTATCTCCGTTAACGAGATGTTATCTCCCGTAACGAGATGTTATCTCAACGTAATGGCGGAAGTTTCTCACCTTCTCGCTTTGATGTGGCGACGTCTCATTGGACGATGGGAGGAGCCTGTTAATGAGCTGACCAATCATGTTAAGGTCGGTCTGTCCGTGGGTTCCAGACTCCAGCAGCACGTCATCAGCTGATACCTGAGATACAAAATAACTTTATTAACAGATACCTGAGATACAAAATAACTTTATTAACAGATACCTGAGATACAAAATAACTTTATTAACAGATACCTGAGATACAAAATAACTTTATTAACAGATACCTGAGATTCAAAATAACATTGTTAACAGATACCTGAGATACAAAATAACTTTATTAACAGATACCTGAGATACAAAATAACTTTATTAACAGATACCTGAGATACAAAATAACTTATTAACAGATACCTGAGATACAAAATACTTTATAACAGATACCTGAGATACAAAATAACTTTATTAACAGATACCTGAGATACAAAATAACTTTATTAACAGATACCTGAGATACAAAATAACTTTATTAACAGATACCTGAGATACAAAATAACTTTATTAACAGATACCTGAGATACAAAATAACTTTATTAACAGATACCTGAGATACAAAATAACTTTATTGACAGGAAGTTAAATCTGCTCACATTTCTGCCGGAGCGAAGTCTGGCTGCTCCATGTGGTGGCCATCTTGGATCATCTTGTAGAAGTTGGTATCCACGGCAACGTTTGGGTACGGGCTCTTACCTGAACAGGTAGACACACACAGTCAGATTGGTTGATATTATTCAGACACATTCAAGGTAAAGGTGTTCTGTGGAGCTGCGCTGTGATTGGTTACCCAGAGAGAAGGTCTCCCACAGGAAGACGCCGTAGGACCAGACGTCGCTCTGAACCGTGTAGACGCAGCCGAAGATGCTCTCCGGAGACATCCATTTCACCGGGAGCCGCGCCTGCAGACAGGAAGCTGAAGGAGTAAAGGCTGCACGTCTGCGTCCTGTTCGTTGTGCACAAAGTGTCTGTCGTTGTATACAAAGTGTCCTTCGTAGTGTACGTTGAAGAGGGTCTGGTCATACAAAACCGGGTGATTTGCTACGGCGATAGTTAGTTCCTCCTCCGACTTTTTTTGAAATATAGAAATGAACGGCGGGATATCTCTCCCAGCTTAGACGCGGTTTGATTGGCTACGGCTTCTTGGAGTGTGACACATCGATGATTCGATGATTCGACATCCATTGGATGTTGCATTCATGAGCTCCCCTTTGAAGAGAAAGGACGCTGGCGCTGATTGTTCGCCGCTTTTCCGCCTCTGCTACCCTCTTTCACACCAGCTATCATTTTGTAAGTTACCTTGGACTTTTTGTAAGTTACTTTGGACTTTTTGTAAGTTACTTTGGACTTCTGCCTCTGCTGCTGTCTGTAACTGGCTGCCCTAACCCATCAAAGTGCCGGGTGGCTATTTGCTATCTGCTACATCACCTACCTCCTGTCTGTCCCCATCGCACACAACATCCTTGGACTCTCTCTGCCTCCTGCCTTCGTATCTGGGGTGCATCTGTTCCGTCCCGCTGTTCACGTCCTCCTCCCATGTCGTGGATTTTCCTCGTCTCCACGGGAATCATCTACCTCTGTGCAGCTAGCCTGCTAGCCGCGGTCGCCGCTAACCCACTGCGTCCAGCCTTTCCGCCTGTCATCATGCTGAAATACACCGTCTCACAGCTTCTGTCACTTAATAAATCCTCCATCCCGTTATCCACCTCAGTCATCAGACATCTTGGACTCCTCCGTCGACCCCGCTACATCCACCGAAGCACTCGTCGCAGTTTCGTTTACTCTCAGCACGGACAACAATCCATACCATCCATCTGCTCTACCCAACACACTGTCGCACACCTGAGGCGTCATCAGAGCGCACCTCCTACTGTTCCTCTTACACTGCACGGAATACCCGGACCGGATTCCACTCCCCTCCGCCTCCCAACACGCATAACAAACCAGTTTTCCCTACCACCATGCCCCCCACCTCTGCTCCACCACCACCCCCCTTCTCCTCCCCACCCCCGTGTTGCTAACCTGGATAACCTCATACCTCTCCACCCTGCCACCACCCCTCCAATCCCCCACCTGACCAACTTCGCCCTCCTCAACATCCGGTCACTTACCAACAAAACCCACATCCTTCACGAACAAATTCTGGACAAATCGATTGACTTCCTTCTGCTCACTGAAACCTGGCAACAACCCAACGACTTCTTCTCCCTCAACCAAACATCACCTCCTGGTTTTAATTACATCACGAAACCCCGCCCCTCACGCCGTGGTGGTGGGCTGGCTGTCATCCACAACCAGAACATCCGGATTACAGAACTCACCCTCCCCTCAGTACCATCCTTTGAATTCCTCGCCTTCAAAGCCCCTCCCTCCCTGACAGTCATCCTCATCTACCGGCCCCCCAAACCGGACCCCTCCTTCCTCTCTGATCTCACTGAACTCCTCATCATTGCTTCATCCCTCTCCCCACGTCTGTTACTGCTCGGCGACCTCAACATCCACATGGACTCCCCCACCTGCAAACATGCCTCTGAACTTTCCTCCCTTCTGGACAACTTCTCACTTACCCAACATGTCACCTTCCCCACCCATGATAAAGGACACATCCTTGACCTTGTCTGCTCCACCAACCTCCCAGTACTCGACCTCCACCCCTGCCCCTTTCCCCTCTCTGACCACAAACTTATACAGTTCACCATCGCCTCCCCTGTCCGCTACCCCCCCCATCCAGGAACATCACCTTCCGTAACCTACGCTCTGTCGATCCCCAGCACCTATCCTCTACTCTCCCCCTGGACTCGAACCTCAGCACACCTGATGACCTACTCAATCACCTCAACTCCACCCTTCTCACCTCCCTCAACAGCCTGGCCCCCCTCAAAAGGAAAACTGTCACCTTTACAACCTCGTCTCCCTGGTTCACCCCTGCACTCCGTAGAATGAAACAAACCGGCCGTCAGCTTGAACGCTTAACAAAAAAATCATCCCTCACAGTTCACCACCAATCCTACAAACTTCATCTCACCACCTACAGAGACGCCCTCACTGCCGCAAAATCAGCTTACCTCTCCAACATCTTCACCGACCCCTCCCGCAACCCCAGGACCCTCTTCTCCACCGTCAACAAGCTCCTCAAACCCCGTGCCGACACCCTCCCTTCCTCCACTTCCACCTTATGCAGTTCATTCCTCCACTCTTTCTCTGACAAAATCACTGCCATTAATCTCTCCCTATCTGCTTCTCCAACCTCTCCCTCCTTCTCCCCTGACCTCCCGACTCCCCCTCCCCACGGCCGCCTCTCCCAGTTCACTCTGGTCTCCCCCTCTGAAATTCTCAATCTGATCAGCTCCTCCAAACCCACTACCTGCTCCCTTGACCCTCTTCCCACCCCTCTACTGAAGTCCTGCCTCCCCGTCCTCTGCCCCTACCTTGTCAACCTCTTCAACTCCTCCCTGTCCCAAGGAACCGTTCCCTCTGCCTTCAAAACTGCTGCTGTCACTCCCATCCTCAAAAAACCCGGTCTGGATCCCTCCTCCCTCAGTAACTACCGTCCCATCTCCAACCTCCCCTTTCTCTCAAAACAATAGAACGCATCATCTCCAAACAACTCCACCGCCATCTTCAATCAAATCACCTCTTCGAACCCCTTCAGTCTGGTTTTCGTCCCCATCACAGCACAGAAACGGCACTCGTCAGGGTCCTCAATGACCTCCTCACCTCTGCTGACACCGGTTCCCTCAACATCCTCATCCTCCTCGACCTGAGTGCAGCCTTTGATACCGTGAGCCACACCATCCTGCTCACCCGACTCCAAGACATCGGTATCGAAGGTACTGCGCTCAGGTGGCTCCAGTCCTACCTCTCCGACAGATCCCACTTCATCTCCCTCGATAATCACTCCTCTGCCACCGCTACAGTCACCCAAGGTGTTCCCCAAGGCTCAGTACTCGGCCCCCTCCTCTTCATCATCTACATCCTCCCCCTT
This sequence comes from Chaenocephalus aceratus, assembly GCA_023974075.1. Taxonomy (NCBI): domain Eukaryota; kingdom Metazoa; phylum Chordata; class Actinopteri; order Perciformes; family Channichthyidae; genus Chaenocephalus; species Chaenocephalus aceratus. Next base: position 33,103 of record JAMFTG010001375.1, on the reverse strand, counting down.
GGTCAGATTCTCCGCCACTACAACCTGGACTTCCACTGCTACGCCGATGACACTCAAATCTACCTCAGCACCAAATCCCTCCATAACCCCCCCATCTCCCACATTGAATCCTGTCTGACTGACTTGAAATCCTGGATGCAAAAAAACTTTCTTAAACTCAACAGCAATAAAACTGAACTCCTTCTCATCGGCTCCAAGTCCACCCTCAGTAAAACCCCCAACCTCACACTGACCATCGATGGCACCCCTGTTTCCCCCTCAACCCAGGCACGCAACCTCAGGGTTATATTCGATCCCACCCTCTCCCTTGACTCCCACATCCGCCAAGTTGTCAAAATCTCATTTTTCCATCTCCGCAACATTGCCAAAATCCGTCCCTATCTCACCCGCCCCGCAGCTGAGCGACTCATTCACGCCTTCATCTGCTCCCGCCTCGACTACTGTAACTCCCTCCTATACGGCATCAGCTCCACCTCCTCCTCTACAGCATCAGCTCCACCTCCCTCAGTAGACTCCAGCGTGTTCAGAACGCAGCCGCCAGACTTCTCACCCACACTAAATCATGGCACCATATCACCCCGGTCCTCAAAGAACTACACTGGCTTCCCGTTACTCACCGCATCAACTACAAACTCCTGGTCCTTACCTATAAAGCCCTCCACCATCTGGCCCCCCCGTACCTCACTGACCTTCTCATCCCCTACCATCCTCCCCGGACCCTCAGATCCACCTCGGCCGGCCTGCTTTCCACCCCCACTGGCAATCTCCGGAGCTTTGGAGACAGAGCCTTCTCTGTGGCCGCCCCAAAGCTCTGGAACTCCCTCCCCCAAGACCTCCGTGAGTCCGAGTCCCTCACTCTGTTCCAGTCCCGCCTCAAAACCCATCTTTTCACCTCTCTCTATCCGTAAAACACCCCCCCACTCATTTTCGACCTCCTCCTGACTGCCACTGTGTTTTGTTTTGTTGTTTTTGTTGTTTTTCTTAGTCTGTTGTCTACCTGCCCCAGTCTATCTACCCCCCCCCCCCTCATATTGTAAAGCGTCTTTGGGTACTATAAAAGCGCTATATAAATCCAATATATTATTATTATTATTATTACGTTGTCTCTGTCGCAGTGTACGTAGTGTCTGCTGTAATGTACGTAGTGTCCGTTGTTGTGTACGAAGTCTCCTTCTTATGGCGCGTTTCCACTGCAGGCCTCGCTCGGTTTGGTTAGGCCTTATTAGGCCCGGCTCACTTTAATGCTGCGCTTACATTTAGGAACTGGAGTAGTAACTATAGTAACGCAGTGTAGGCGGAGCCGTGACGTCATCTTCAATGAGAGCCCCAGAAAAACAACCCAGCCGTTAGCTGTTAGCCCTCAGAGCTCACAGCTCCTCATATCTGTTCAGAAACTAGACAGAAGTGAAACCAGTCCAAACCACAGACTGTCTGTGTCATGGCGAACACAGTCGCTGCTTTATTTATGTCTGTAGGCCGTTGCTGTGAGTGTGGACGGTCGGAGCATATATAACGTTAGCTTAGCCGAGCTCCATTCAGAAAACACGCATTGTAAAGGTGTTTCTCTGCCGTCTGTCTGCAGACTCAAAGCGTGACCTCATGGTGTTACTAACCGTATCAGTGTGTTGTTACTTCATCATTTAGAAACCATTACAATTAAACCACGGTCAAATATGTTCATCTCGTTGTAGTTGTCGCCCCTTGCCAGCGATTCTCTCTCTAGTTTAGCATGCTCAGCCCGACTCAGCCTGGTTGTTCCTGGCCCTAGAACCACGATTTAGTCGGGCCAGAAAAAAGGTGAAAAAGTAGCCCCGGGCCAAAACCAGGCCGAGTGGAAACGCAACCAGAAACGGGCCCCGCACGGCTCGGCACGCTTAAAGCGAGCTACCCGCTGCAGTGGAAACGCGCCATAAGTGTACAAAGTGTCCTTCGTAGTGTACGAAGTGTCCTTCGTAGTGTACGTAGTCTCTGGTGTAGTGTACGAAGTGTTTAGTGGACTGGTTGTTCTCACGTTGCCCTGCACGATGTAACTGTCATCGTTGCGGATATCTCGGGCCAATCCGAAGTCACAGATCTTTGCAACACAACGGCCCGTCAGCAGGACGTTCCTCGCTGCTACGTCTCTGTGGATACACTGCAGACATACAGAGAGACAGACAGACAGACAGACAGACAGAGAGACAGACAGACAGACAGACAGACAGAGAGACAGACAGACAGTCAGACAGACAGACAGACAGACAGACAGACAGACAGACAGACAGACAGAGAGACAGAGAGACAGACAGACAGACAGAGAGACAGACAGAGAGACAGACAGACAGACAGACAGACAGACAGACAGACAGACAGACAGACAGACAGACAGACAGAGAGACAGACAGACAGACAGACAGACAGAGAGAGACAGACAGACAGACAGACAGAGACAGACAGACAGAGAGACAGAGAGACAGACAGACAGACAGACAGAGAGACAGACAGAGAGACAGACAGACAGAGAGACAGAGAGACAGACAGAGAGACAGACAGACAGACGACAGACAGACAGACACAGACAGACAGAGACAGACAGAGAGACAGACAGACAGACAGACAGACAGACAGACAGACAGACAGAGAGACAGACAGACAGAGAGACAGAGAGACAGACAGACAGACAGAGAGACAGACAGACAGAGAGACAGAGAGACAGACAGACAGACAGACAGAGAGACAGACAGAGAGACAGACAGACAGAGAGACAGAGAGACAGACAGACAGACAGACAGACAGACAGACAGACAGACAGACAGACAGACAGACAGAGAGACAGAGAGACAGACAGACAGACAGACAGACAGACAGACAGAGAGACAGAGAGACAGAGAGACAGACAGACAGACAGACAGACAGACAGACAGAGAGACAGAGAGACAGACAGACAGACAGACAGACAGACAGGCAGGCAGTTAGCATGATTAGCATAGTTCCTCTACAGTTATTCCGATGATTGGATGTTCGGAAAATAATCATGTCCTCACGTTTCTGCTGGACAGGAAGTCCAGACCCTGAGACACCTGGTAGGAAAACCTGATGAGGTCCCCGACAGAGACACTGCCTGTCTGCACACCTGAGAGACAGACAGGTGGTTAGGGATCAGAAGTAAAGGTAACCTGAGGGATGGGTTCATTATGTTTTGTACCTGTTGGTTTCTGACCTGGAGTCAGCATCTCCTGGTACTCAGAGCAGCAGGAGATCCCACTGTCACTGGAACACAGAGAGACAGGAGAGACGGGTGAGACAGGTGAGACAGGTGAGACAGGTGAGACAGGTGAGACTCAGACAGGTGAGACAGGTGAGACAGGTGTGACAGGTGAGACAGGTGAGACAGGTGAGACTCAGACAGGTGAGACAGGTGAGACAGGTGAGAGAGGTGAGACAGGTGAGACTCAGACAGGTGAGACTCAGACAGGTGAGACAGGTGAGACAGGTGAGAGAGGTGAGACAGGTGAGACTCAGACAGGTGAGACAGGTGAGACAGGTGAGAGAGGTGAGACAGGTGAGAGAGGTGAGACAGGTGAGACTCAGACAGGTGAGACTCAGACAGGTGAGACAGGTGAGACAGGTGAGAGAGGTGAGACAGGTGAGACTCAGACCGGTGAGACTCAGACAGGTGAGACAGGTGAGACAGGTGAGAGAGGTGAGACAGGTGAGACTCAGACCGGTGAGACTCAGACAGGTGAGACAGGTGAGACAGGTGAGAGAGGTGAGACAGGTGAGACTCAGACCGGTGAGACTCAGACAGGTGAGACAGGTGAGACAGGTGAGACAGGTGAGACTCAGACAGGTGAGACTCAGACCGGTGAGACTCAGACAGGTGAAACTCAGACAGGTGAGACTCAGACAGGTGAGACTCAGACAGGTGAGACAGGTGAGACAGGTGAGACTCAGACAGGTGAGACTCAGACAGGTGAGACTCAGACAGGTGAGACTCAGACAGGTGAGACTCAGACAGGTGAGACTCAGACAGGTGAGACAGGTGAGACAGGTGAGACTCAGACAGGTGAGACTCAGACAGGTGAGACTCAGACAGGTGAGACTCAGACAGGTGAGACTCAGACAGGTAAATCTACCTGCGAAGCCTTCCTCCAGCTGTGTTTTTATAGAAAGCGTCTCCCGACTTCTCGTCGATGCTCAGTTCTGACAGGAAGTGGTGAGCGTGAGCCCGCAGGAAGTTCAGCAGGTCGCCATGGCTACAGTACTCAGTGATCATCAGCATGGGCCCTGATAGGGTCAGAGGTCAGGGTTAGGGTTAGAGAGGTCAGAGGTCAGGTTAACATCAGAGGGACTACTTTCAGGTTAACATCAGAGGGACTACTTTCAGGTTAACATCAGAGAGGGACTACTTTCAGGTTAACATCAGAGGGACTACTTTCAGGTTAACATCAGAGAGGGACTACTTTCAGGTTAGCATCAGAGGGACTACTTTCAGGTTAGCATCAGAGGGACTACTTTCAGGTTAGCATCAGAGGGACTACTTTCAGGATAACATCAGAGGGACTACTTTCAGGTTAGCATCAGAGAGGGACTACTTTCAGGTTAACATCAGAGGGACTACTTTCAGGTTAACATCAGAGAGGGACTACTTTCAGGTTAGCATCAGAGAGGGACTACTTTCAGGTTAACATCAGAGAGGGACTACTTTCAGGTTAGCATCAGAGGGACTACTTTCAGGTTAGCATCAGAGAGGGACTACTTTCAGGTTAGCATCAGAGGGACTACTTTCAGGTTAACATCAGAGAGGGACTACTTTCAGGTTAGCATCAGAGAGGGACTACTTTCAGGATAACATCAGAGGGACTACTTTCAGGTTAGCATCAGAGGGACTACTTTCAGGTTAGCATCAGAGAGGGACTACTTTCAGGTTAGCATCAGAGAGGGACTACTTTCAGGATAACATCAGAGAGGGACTACTTTCAGGTTAACATCAGAGGGACTACTTTCAGGTTAACATCAAAGAGGGACTACTTTCAGGTTAACATCAGAGAGGGACTACTTTCAGGTTAACATCAGAGGGACTACTTTCAGGATAACATCAGAGAGGGACTACTTTCAGGTTAACATCAGAGAGGGACTACTTTCAGGTTAACATCAGAGGGACTACTTTCAGGTTAACATCAGAGGGACTACTTTCAGGTTAACATCAGAGAGGGACTACTTTCAGGTTAACATCAGAGGGACTACTTTCAGGTTAACATCAGAGGGACTACTTTCAGGTTAACATCAGAGGGACTACTTTCAGGTTAACATCAGAGAGGGACTACTTTCAGGTTAACATCAGAGAGGGACTACTTTCAGGTTAACATCAGAGGGACTACTTTCAGGTTAGCATCAGAGGGACTACTTTCAGGTTAACATCAGAGGGACTACTTTCAGGTTAACATCAGAGGGACTACTTTCAGGATAACATCAGAGGGACTACTTTCAGGTTAGCATCAGAGGGACTACTTTCAGGTTAACATCAGAGGGACTACTTTCAGGTTAACATCAGAGGGACTACTTTCAGGTTAACATCAGAGGGACTACTTTCAGGTTAGCATCAGAGGGACTACTTTCAGGTTAGCATCAGAGGGACTACTTTCAGGTTAACATCAGAGAGGGACTACTTTCAGGATAACATCAGAGGGACTACTTTCAGGTTAACATCAGAGGGACTACTTTCAGGTTAACATCAGAGGGACTACTTTCAGGATAACATCAGAGGGACTACTTTCAGGTTAGCATCAGAGGGACTACTTTCAGGTTAACATCAGAGGGACTACTTTCAGGATAACATCAGAGAGGGACTACTTTCAGGTTAGCATCAGAGGGACTACTTTCAGGTTAACATCAGAGGGACTACTTTCAGGTTAGCATCAGAGGGACTACTTTCAGGTTAACATCAGAGGGACTACTTTCAGGTTAACATCAGAGGACTACTTTCAGGATAACATCAGAGAGGGACTACTTTCAGGTTAACATCAGAGGGACTACTTTCAGGTTAACATCAGAGGGACTACTTTCAGGTTAACATCAGAGGGACTACTTTCAGGATAACATCAGAGAGGGACTACTTTCAGGTTAACATCAGAGGGACTACTTTCAGGTTAGCATCAGAGGGACTACTTTCAGGTTAACATCAGAGGGACTACTTTCAGGTTAACATCAGAGGGACTACTTTCAGGTTAGCATCAGAGGGACTACTTTCAGGTTAACATCAGAGGGACTACTTTCAGGTTAACATCAGAGGGACTACTTTCAGGATAACATCAGAGAGGGACTACTTTCAGGTTAGCATCAGAGGGACTACTTTCAGGTTAACATCAGAGAGGGACTACTTTCAGGATAACATCAGAGGGACTACTTTCAGGTTAGCATCAGAGGGACTACTTTCAGGTTAGCATCAGAGGGACTACTTTCAGGTTAACATCAGAGAGGGACTACTTTCAGGATAACATCAGAGGGACTACTTTCAGGTTAGCATCAGAGGGACTACTTTCAGGTTAACATCAGAGAGGGACTACTTTCAGGATAACATCAGAGGGACTACTTTCAGGTTAGCATCAGAGGGACTACTTTCAGGTTAACATCAGAGGGACTACTTTCAGGATAACATCAGAGGGACTACTTTCAGGTTAGCATCAGAGGGACTACTTTCAGGTTAACATCAGAGAGGGACTACTTTCAGGTTAGCATCAGAGGGACTACTTTCAGGTTAACATCAGAGGGACTACTTTCAGGTTAGCATCAGAGGGACTACTTTCAGGTTAGCATCAGAGAGGGACTACTTTCAGGTTAGCATCAGAGGGACTACTTTCAGGTTAGCATCAGAGGGACTACTTTCAGGTTAGCATCAGAGGGACTACTTTCAGGTTAGCATCAAAGGGACTACTTTCAGGTTAGCATCAGAGAGGGACTACTTTCAGGTTAACATCAGAGAGGGACTACTTTCAGGTTAACATCAGAGGGACTACTTTCAGGTTAGCATCAGAGGGACTACTTTCAGGTTAACATCAGAGAGGGACTACTTTCAGGATAACATCAGAGGGACTACTTTCAGGTTAGCATCAGAGAGGGACTACTTTCAGGATAACATCAGAGGGACTACTTTCAGGTTAGCATCAGAGAGGGACTACTTTCAGGTTAACATCAGAGGGACTACTTTCAGGTTAACATCAGAGAGGGACTACTTTCAGGATAACATCAGAGAGGGACTACTTTCAGGTTAGCATCAAAGGGACTACTTTCAGGTTAGCATCAGAGAGGGACTACTTTCAGGTTAGCATCAGAGAGGGACTACTTTCAGGTTAACATCAGAGGGACTACTTTCAGGTTAGCATCAGAGAGGGACTACTTTCAGGTTAACATCAGAGGGACTACTTTCAGGTTAGCATCAGAGGGACTACTTTCAGGTTAACATCAGAGGGACTACTTTCAGGTTAGCATCAGAGAGGGACTACTTTCAGGTTAACATCAGAGAGGGACTACTTCAGGTTAACATCAGAGGGACTACTTTCAGGTTAGCATCAGAGAGGGACTACTTTCAGGTTAACATCAGAGAGGGACTACTTTCAGGTTAGCATCAGAGGGACTACTTTCAGGTTAACATCAGAGGGACTACTTTCAGGTTAACATCAGAGAGGGACTACTTTCAGGTTAACATCATAGAGGGACTACTTTCAGGTTAACATCAGAGGGACTACTTTCAGGTTAACATCAGAGGGACTACTTTCAGGTTAACATCAGAGGGACTACTTTCAGGTTAACATCAGAGGGACTACTTTCAGGTTAACATCAGAGGGACTACTTTCAGGTTAGCATCAGAGAGGGACTACTTTCAGGTTAACATCAGAGGGACTACTTTCAGGTTAGCATCAGAGGGACTACTTTCAGGTTAGCATCAGAGGGACTACTCTCAGGTTAACATCAGAGAGGGACTACTTTCAGGTTAACATCAGAGAGGGACTACTTTCAGGTTAACATCAGAGGGACTACTTTCAGGATAGCATCAGAGAGGGACTACTTTCAGGATAACATCAGAGGGACTACTTTCAGGTTAACATCAGAGAGGGACTACTTTCAGGATAACATCAGAGGGACTACTTTCAGGTTAACATCAGAGAGGGACTACTTTCAGGTTAGCATCAGAGGGACTACTTTCAGGTTAGCATCAGAGGGACTACTTTCAGGATAACATCAGAGGGACTACTTTCAGGTTAACATCAGAGAGGGACTACTTTCAGGATAACATCAGAGGGACTACTTTCAGGTTAACATCAGAGAGGGACTACTTCCAGGTTAGCATCAGAGGGACTACTTTCAGGTTAGCATCAGAGGGACTACTTTCAGGTTAGCATCAGAGGGACTACTTTCAGGTTAGCATCAGAGGGACTACTTTCAGGTTAGCATCAGAGGGACTACTTTCAGGTTAACATCAGAGAGGGACTACTTTCAGGATAACATCAGAGGGACTACTTTCAGGTTAACATCAGAGAGGGACTACTTTCAGGTTAGCATCAGAGGGACTACTTTCAGGTTAGCATCAGAGGGACTACTTTCAGGTTAACATCAGAGAGGGACTACTTTCAGGTTAACATCAGAGGGACTACTTTCAGGTTAACATCAGAGGGACTACTTTCAGGTTAGCATCAGAGAGGGACTACTTTCAGGATAACATCAGAGGGACTACTTTCAGGTTAACATCAGAGAGGGACTACTTTCAGGTTAACATCAGAGGGACTACTTTCAGGTTAGCATCAGAGGGACTACTTTCAGGTTAACATCAGAGAGGGACTACTTTCAGGTTAGCATCAGAGGGACTACTTTCAGGTTAGCATCAGAGGGACTACTTTCAGGTTAACATCAGAGAGGGACTACTTTCAGGATAACATCAGAGAGGGACTACTTTCAGGTTAGCATCAGAGGGACTACTTTCAGGTTAACATCAGAGGGACTACTTTCAGGTTAGCATCAGAGGGACTACTTTCAGGTTAGCATCAGAGAGGGACTACTTTCAGGTTAGCATCAGAGGGACTACTTTCAGGTTAACATCAGAGAGGGACTACTTTCAGGTTAACATCAGAGGGACTACTTTAAGGTTAGCATCAGAGAGGGACTACTTTCAGGTTAACATCAGAGAGGGACTACTTTCAGGTTAGCATCAGAGGGACTACTTTCAGGTTAGCATCAGAGAGGGACTACTTTCAGGTTAGCATCAGAGGGACTACTTTCAGGTTAGCATCAGAGAGGGACTACTTTCAGGTTAGCATCAGAGAGGGACTACTTTCAGGATAACATCAGAGGGACTACTTTCAGGATAACATCAGAGAGGGACTACTTTCAGGTTAGCATCAGAGGGACTACTTTCAGGATAACATCAGAGAGGGACTACTTTCAGGTTAGCATCAGAGGGACTACTTTCAGGTTAGCATCAGAGGGACTACTTTCAGGTTAGCATCAGAGGGACTACTTTCAGGTTAACATCAGAGAGGGACTACTTTCAGGATAACATCAGAGGGACTACTTTCAGGTTAACATCAGAGAGGGACTACTTTCAGGTTAACATCAGAGGGACTACTTTCAGGATAACATCAGAGAGGGACTACTTTCAGGTTAACATCAGAGGGACTACTTTCAGGATAACATCAGAGAGGGACTACTTTCAGGTTAACATCAGAGAGGGACTACTTTCAGGTTAACATCAGAGAGGGACTACTTTCAGGATAACATCAGAGGGACTACTTTCAGGTTAACATCAGAGAGGGACTACTTTCAGGTTAACATCAGAGGGACTACTTTCAGGTTAACATCAGAGAGGGACTACTTTCAGGTTAACATCAGAGAGGGACTACTTTCAGGTTAACATCAGAGGGGGACTACTTTCAGGATAACATCAGAGAGGGACTACTTTCAGGTTAGCATCAGAGAGGGACTACTTTCAGGTTAGCATCAGAGGGACTACTTTCAGGATAACATCAGAGAGGGACTACTTTCAGGTTAACATCAGAGAGGGACTACTTTCAGGATAACATCAGAGAGGGACTACTTTCAGGTTAGCATCAGAGGGACTACTTTCAGGTTAACATCAGAGAGGGACTACTTTCAGGTTAACATCAGAGAGGGACTACTTTCAGGTTAGCATCAGAGGGACTACTTTCAGGTTAACATCAGAGAGGGACTACTTTCAGGTTAGCATCAGAGAGGGACTACTTTCAGGTTAGCATCAGAGGGACTACTTTCAGGATAACATCAGAGAGGGACTACTTTCAGGATAACATCAGAGAGGGACTACTTTCAGGTTAACATCAGAGAGGGACTACTTTCAGGTTAGCATCAGAGGGACTACTTTCAGGTTAACATCAGAGAGGGACTACTTTCAGGATAACATCAGAGGGACTACTTTCAGGTTAGCATCAGAGGGACTACTTTCAGGTTAACATCAGAGAGGGACTACTTTCAGGTTAACATCAGAGAGGGACTACTTTCAGGTTAGCATCAGAGAGGGACTACTTTCAGGTTAACATCAGAGGGGGACTACTTTCAGGATAACATCAGAGAGGGACTACTTTCAGGTTAACATCAGAGGGGGACTACTTTCAGGATAACATCAGAGAGGGACTACTTTCAGGTTAGCATCAGAGGGACTACTTTTTGGTTAACATCAGAGAGGGACTACTTTCAGGTTAGCATCAGAGGGACTACTTTCAGGTTAACATCAGAGGGACTACTTTCAGGATAACATCAGAGAGGGACTACTTTCAGGATAACATCAAAGAGGGACTACTTTCAGGTTAGCATCAGAGAGGGACTACTTTCAGGTTAACATCAGAGGGACTACTTTCAGGTTAACATCAGAGAGGGACTACTTTCAGGTTAACATCAGAGAGGGACTACTTTCAGGTTAGCATCAGAGAGGGACTACTTTCAGGTTAACATCAGAGAGGGACTACTTTCAGGTTAACATCAGAGAGGGACTACTTTCAGGATAACATCAAAGAGGGACTACTTTCAGGTTAGCATCAGAGAGGGACTACTTTCAGGTTAACATCAGAGGGACTACTTTCAGGTTAACATCAGAGAGGGACTACTTTCAGGTTAACATCAGAGAGGGACTACTTTCAGGTTAACATCAGAGAGGGACTACTTTCAGGATAACATCAGAGAGGGACTACTTTCAGGATAACATCAGAGAGGGACTACTTTCAGGTTAACATCAGAGAGGGACTACTTTCAGGTTAGCATCAGAGAGGGACTACTTTCAGGTTAGCATCAGAGGGACTACTTTCAGGTTAACATCAGAGAGGGACTACTTTCAGGTTAACATCAGAGAGGGACTACTTTCAGGATAACATCAGAGAGGGACTACTTTCAGGATAACATCAGAGAGGGACTACTTTCAGGTTAGCATCAGAGGGACTACTTTCAGGTTAACATCAGAGAGGGACTACTTTCAGGATAACATCAAAGAGGGACTACTTTCAGGTTAGCATCAGAGGGACTACTTTCAGGTTAACATCAGAGAGGGACTACTTTCAGGATAACATCAAAGAGGGACTACTTTCAGGTTAACATCAGAGAGGGACTACTTTCAGGATAACATCAGAGAGGGACTACTTTCAGGTTAACATCAGAGAGGGACTACTTTCAGGTTAGCATCAGAGAGGGACTACTTTCAGGTTAGCATCAGAGGGACTACTTTCAGGTTAACATCAGAGAGGGACTACTTTCAGGTTAACATCAGAGAGGGACTACTTTCAGGTTAACATCAGAGAGGGACTACTTTCAGGATAACATCAGAGGGACTACTTTCAGGTTAGCATCAGAGGGACTACTTTCAGGTTAACATCAGAGAGGGACTACTTTCAGGTTAACATCAGAGAGGGACTACTTTCAGGTTAACATCAGAGAGGGACTACTTTCAGGTTAACATCAGAGAGGGACTACTTTCAGGTTAGCATCAGAGGGACTACTTTCAGGTTAACATCAGAGAGGGACTACTTTCAGGTTAACATCAGAGAGGGACTACTTTCAGGATAACATCAGAGGGACTACTTTCAGGTTAACATCAGAGAGGGACTACTTTCAGGTTAGCATCAGAGGGACTACTTTCAGGTTAACATCAGAGAGGGACTACTTTCAGGATAACATCAGAGGGACTACTTTCAGGTTAACATCAGAGGGACTACTTTCAGGTTAACATCAGAGAGGGACTACTTTCAGGTTAACATCAGAGAGGGACTACTTTCAGGTTAACATCAGAGGGACTACTTTCAGGATAACATCAGAGGGACTACTTTCAGGATAACATCAGAGAGGAACTACTTTCAGGTTAGCATCAGAGGGACTACTTTCAGGTTAACATCAAAGAGGGACTACTTTCAGGTTAACATCAGAGAGGGACTACTTTCAGGTTAGCATCAGAGAGGGACTACTTTCAGGTTAACATCAGAGAGGGACTACTTTCAGGTTAGCATCAGAGAGGGACTACTTTCAGGTTAGCATCAGAGGGACTACTTTCAGGATAACATCAGAGAGGGACTACTTTCAGGTTAGCATCAGAGGGACTACTTTCAGGTTAACATCAGAGAGGGACTACTTTCAGGTTAGCATCAGAGGGACTACTTTCAGGTTAGCATCAGAGGGACTACTTTCAGGTTAGCATCAGAGGGACTACTTTCAGGTTAACATCAGAGAGGGACTACTTTCAGGTTAGCATCAGAGGGACTACTTTCAGGTTAACATCAGAGAGGGACTACTTTCAGGTTAGCATCAGAGAGGGACTACTTTCAGGTTAACATCAGAGGGACTACTTTCATGTTAACATCAAAGAGGGACTACTTTCAGGTTAACATCAGAGGGACTACTTTCAGGTTAACATCAGAGAGGGACTACTTTCAGGTTAGCATCAGAGGGACTACTTCAGGTTAACATCAAAGAGGGACTACTTTCAGGTTAACATCAAAGAGGGACTACTTTCAGGTTAACATCAGAGAGGGACTACTTTCAGGTTAACATCAGAGGGACTACTTTCAGGTTAACATCAGAGGGACTACTTTCAGGTTAGCATCAGAGGGACTACTTTCAGGTTAACATCAGAGGGACTACTTTCAGGTTAACATCAGAGAGGGACTACTTTCAGGTTAACATCAGAGAGGGACTACTTTCAGGTTAGCATCAGAGAGGGACTACTTTCAGGTTAGCATCAGAGAGGGACTACTTTCAGGTTAACATCAGAGGGACTACTTTCAGGTTAACATCAGAGAGGGACTACTTTCAGGTTAGCATCAGAGGGACTACTTTCAGGTTAACATCAGAGGGACTACTTTCAGGTTAACATCAGAGGGACTACTTTCAGGTTAACATCAGAGGGACTACTTTCAGGTTAACATCAGAGGGACTACTTTCAGGTTAACATCAGAGGGACTACTTTCAGGTTAACATCAGAGGGACTACTTTCACATCAGAGGACTACTTCAGGTTAACATCAGAGAGGGACTACTTTCAGGTTAGCATCAGAGAGGGACTACTTTCAGGATAACATCAGAGAGGGACTACTTTCAGGTTAGCATCAGAGAGGGACTACTTTCAGGTTAACATCAAAGAGGGACTACTTTCAGGTTAACATCAAAGAGGGACTACTTTCAGGTTAACATCAGAGGGACTACTTTCAGGATAACATCAGAGGGACTACTTTCAGGATAACATCAGAGGGACTACTTTCAGGTTAACATCAGAGGGACTACTTTCCAGAGGTGGGACCAAGTCATTGTTTTGCAAGTCCGAGTCCTAAACTTTGAAAAAGTGAGTCTTAAACAAGTCCTGATGTGCTTTTCACCAAATGTAAGACATCGATGAACAGGATAATACTTAATAATCAAACCGCTCTTTATTAGTCACATCAATAATGTAATAATCCATGTTCTCTCTGCTGGCAAAGTAACGTGTGTTTTCTATTTGAGAGGGATCAGTCGGTGAGGCTACCGTGACGGTTTGATTCAGAAGGAGTTAGTGGATCAGATCCCTGCTGTTGAGGTGACACAATGTTTACCACTGTGTGCGACATGCTGTGAGGGACCCACAGCATGTCGTGAGGGACCCACGGCATGTCGTGGGGGACCCACGGCATGTGGTGGGGGACCCACGGCATGTCGTGAGGGACCCACGGCATGTCGTGAGGGACCCACGGCATGTCGTGGGGGACCCACGGCATGTCGTGAGGGACCCACGGCATGTCGTGAGGGACCCACGGCATGTCGTGGGGGACCCACGGCATGTGGTGGGGGACCCACGGCATGTCGTGAGGGACCCACGGCATGTCGTGAGGGACCCACGGCATGTCGTGGGGGACCCACGGCATGTCGTGAGGGACCCACGGCATGTCGTGAGGGACCCACGGCATGTCGTGAGGGACCCACGGCATGTCGTGAGGGACCCACGGCATGTCGTGGGGGACCCACAGTCCATCTGCATGCCAGGGCTGATGTGCAGCGCGGCGTCTCTATGGGGAACACCTGCATCTCGATCCTCTGCAGGAGGTGCTTTAAGTATATTTTGATGCTAATACTTTTGTACTTTTACTTGTAACATTTTGAATGCAGGACTTTTTATTGTACCCGAGTATTCCTACACTCGGGTACTTTACTCAAGTACAAGATCTGAACTTCTCCCACCTGACAGTAAATCCTGAGTGGTTACCAAACAATAACCCTGCCCTGAAGGTTATTTTCATTTGACTAATCCTGCACTCAGCTTTGCTTTCTCCGCATCGCTGACACGCAGCCAGAGCAGACCCATCTCAGGGAGGGCACACAACACCGCCACGTGCTGCGGGCCTGCGCACGATATATATCAAACGGCATTGCGTAAAGACGCACACTTATCGCAAACATACACAAATAAAGGCGTCTCTCTCCCTCTCTCTCTCTCTCTCCCTCTCTCCCTCTCTCTCCCTCTCTCTCTCTCCCTCTCTCTCCCTCTCTCTCTCTCTCTCTCTCTCTCGCTCTCTCTCTCCACAAACTCTCACATGAAAAGTGTTCTTTGATGCGGCATGTCTGAGCAGTCCTCATCAGTCTGTAATGCGTGTTTCCAGTCGCAAAAACCTTTGACAGTAAAAGCCGCATCAGATGAAGACGTCTTTACTTTAAACTGTCGTAAGGGGAAACAGAAGGCTGCGTCTGCTTCAGCATGGTCTGTTGTTGTACCTGAAGAGTTTATCGCCGGCCACTAGAGGGCAGCGTCACTGCTGTCGCTGTCAGGATATGCCGTGCTCTGACCCGGTAGTGCCGAGCGGCCATTTTAGTTCAAATATTGTTCATTCACTCCGCCTCGAGTCGAGACGTTCATTCACTCCGCCTCGAGTCGAGACGTTCATTCACTCCGCCTCGAGTCGAGACGTTCATCCACTCCGCCTCGAGTCGAGACGTTCATTCACTCCGCCTCGAGTCGAGACGTTCATCCACTCCGCCTCGAGTCGAGACGTTCATCCACTCCGCCTCGAGTCGAGACGTTCATCCACTCCGCCTCGAGTCGAGACGTTCATTCACTCCGCCTCGAGTCGAGACGTTCATCCACTCCGCCTCGAGTCGAGACGTTCATCCACTCCGCCTCGAGTCGAGACGTTCATCCACTCCGCCTCGAGTCGAGACGTTCATCCACTCCGCCTCGAGTCGAGACGTTCATCCACTCCGCCTCGAGTCGAGACGTTCATCCACTCACTCATGTAAGACTGTTTCCACTATTGTTTAGTGTGTCTTTACTCTATTGAATATATGTGTATTGGTCATGACATGCATGTATCTAGTACTTTGGCAGCTGATCTTATCTAGTGTCTATCTAGTACTTTGGCAGCTTGTCTTGCTGCATCGCTGTGTTTCAGGGTGTCGTCATCCTTGTCATTAAAGTACCGAAACTGACATTGAGGAGTGTGTTTCTTCATGACGACACCATGGTCGTCCCCGGCTGCGAGTTCGAATGAATTCCATGAATGAGTGGATGAACGTCTCAACTCCAGGCGGAGTGAATCCTAAGCCTCACCAGGTGTGCGTCGGCTGCTACAGGGCCCGCCGACGACAGAGGTGTCAACAGGCCGCCATGGGGTCGGAGCCGGTCTCATCGGTGCAAGCTGGGGCCCGCCCTGGCCGACGTCACAGGAGCCATCGCCGACGCCGCGCCCCTACGTTCCACGGATGTGTCAACAGGCAAGCACCTATCAGACTCGAGCACCACATCTTCTCCAAGGGCGAATGGAGACGGGCCAGGCTGAGAGACCACCCCCGAGCATTAATCACCATCTCGATGGACATGCCAGTCGGGCTGAGGGATGGCACCGGCAACCGGGGCTCGGCCGACGGAGCTCGGATATCCGCCGTCGCGGACACTGGCGCGCAGTCTGACCTTTGGTCGCTGGAGGAGTTCCTGGCCTGCGGTTTCTCGCGGGACGACCTGCGACCCGTCAGCCTCAGCCTGTCGGCCGCCAACCGCTCCCCTATAACCATCGAGGGAGCGTTCTTCGCTAGGCTTCGCCAGAGAACAACAACCGGATGAAAGGTTGGCTACTCGGGAGATATGCCTCGTCGACGTTCAATACTTTCCCCCATCGAGCACTACCATGCATGGAGGGGCCACCTATCGAGATGCGTGGATCCCGCAGCTACGCCAGGGCATGTCACACCGCGGCTACAGTGCCTCTACACTGGCAGCGGAGGGTCCACGATGACCTCCTGCGGGACGAAGCCCTTGGGGTCATTGAACGTGTGCCATACGGCGAGCCAGTGGCGTGGTGCCATCGTATGCTAGTCACTCGGAAGCACGACGGCTCCCCACGCAGGACCGTGGACCTCTCCCCCCTCAACAAGTTCTGCCAACGTGAGACCTTCGGCACTGAGTCCCCGTGCCACCTTGCACGCCGCGTCCCGAAGGGCACCTGGAAAGACCGTCACGGACGCCTGGAACGGCTACCACAGTGTCCCCCTGCGTGGGTCGGATCGCCACCTCACTACCTTCATCACACCCGTTGGCGCTACACCAGGGCACCACAGGGTTTCCTGTCATCAGGGGATGGCTACAACCGTCGGTTTGATGCCGCCCTCTCGGACTATGAACGCAAGGAACGTTGTGTGGATGACACCATCCACTATGACACCGACCTGGAGCAACACTGATGGAGGACCATCGACTTCCTGACGCGTGTCGGCCGGTCGGGCATCGTGTTGAACCCAGACAAGGTTCAGTTCGCGGAGAGGTGCGTCGATTTCGCTGGCTTCAGGGTGTCGGAATCTACCATCGAACCGCTCCCGAAATACTTGGACGCCATCCGGGACTTCCCCACCCCAGGCTCCACGACGGACATCAGGAGTTGGTTCGGCCTTGTCAACCAGGTGGCCAACTACGCCCAGTTGCGTGACACGATGGCTCCATTTAAGCCGTTCCTCAGCCCACGCTGTGTGTTCCTATGGTCCCCCGTTCTGGAGGAGGCCTTCCAGGCGTCCAAGCAAGCCATAATGGAGGCCATCCGTGAGGGCGTGGAGATCTACGACATGCAGAAGCGTACCTGCCTCCGCCCTGACTGGTCCATGCGTGGCATTGGCTACTTCCTGCTCCAGCAACATTGTCACTGTGCCTCGGGCATACCGGACTGCTGTCCAGGTGGATGGAGGATCACCCTCGCGGGTTCGCGTCTCCTTTTCCCTGCGGAGCAGCGCTATGCGGCCGTTGAGGGAGAGGCCCTAGCTGTGGCCTGGGGTCTGGAAAAGACGCGGTACTTCACGCAGGGGTCCGACAACCTCGTCGTGGTCACCGACCATAGGCCGTTGGTGAAGATCTTTGGTGACCGTACGCTGGATGAGATCACAAACTCGCGTCTGTTTAGACTCAAGCAGCGCACCCTCCCATGGCGCTTTGACATTGTGCATCTGCCTAGCAAGAGCAACTATGCCGCTGATGCCACGTCGAGGCATCCTTCCCCCTCGGGCTCAGCGAACGGCCTCTCATTGGGGCTGCCGAGCGGGCCTGACCCCGTGGAGTCAGCACTCATGGCCTCCATCCGCGACGACGTCTCTTGGCCCCTCCTCGCACGGGAGACAGCGGCTGACGGATGCCTCGGCCACCTCCTCCAACTCATCGAGCAGGAGGGTGGGATTGACGTAAATGACCCTGCCCTGGCGAGTCTGTCATTGGTCTGTGAGTCCATCTACGCACAGGACGGCGTCCTGCTCTATCGGGACCGCGTCGTGGTCCCCCCATCCCTCCGTGGAAGAGTCCTTCGGCATCTCCATGCCGCTCACCAGGGAACCTCAGCGATGGGGCAGCATGCCCGAGCCATAGTTTACTGGCCCGGGATGTCCAGGGACATTCAGGCCACCAGGGACGGGTGTGCAGACTGCAACCGCAATGCTCCGTCACAGGCGGCTCCACCCCCCGAGGCGGTGTTTGCTGACTTCTTCGACTATGGGGGCCGCCACTACCTAGTTGTCGGGGACCGTCTCTCGGGCTGGGTAGAGGTCCTGAGCTCTACGGCGGGTACTGCCCTGGCGGGCTCAGCTGGCCTGGTCCAACACCTCCGTTCGTTCTTCGCCACCTTCGGCGTACCGGAGGAGCTCTCGAGCGACGGTGGTCCGGAATTCAAGGCGAGCCACACTGAGGACTTCCTCCGCTTACGGCACGTCAAACACCGTGTGTCTTCCGTTAGCTTCCTGCAGTCGAATGGGAGGGCGGAAGTTGCGGTTAAGACTGCTAAGCGCCTCCTGATGTCCAACACCGGCCCTTCGGGCGGCCTTGATCAGGACCGCTTCCTGCGTGCTATGCTGCAGTTGCGAAACACGCCTGACCCCGACTGCAACCTCTCGCCGGCGCAGATCATCTTCGGCCGCCCCCTTCGTGGCTCGCTCTCCTTCGTGGCTCGCTCTCCTTCGTGGCTCGCTCTCCTTCGTGACTCGCTCTCCTTCGTGACTCGCTCTCCTTCGTGAACCGCTAGGCATGGGCGGCTTGATGAGTCAAGGCTTGGTCTCGCTAACTCAGCGCCGGGGTTTGCCGAGGTCCAGCTCGTGACATTAAGGCGTGCTGCTGCAGGTGCAGGTCGCCAGCAGCTGCATCGGCTGCAGTTCTTTCATCGCTATTTCGTTTTAATAGATTCTTAGACCTTTTGAGCCAATTTCTGATGTCCATGTTGTAACTCAAACAGAAATGGGAGTCTACAGAATGCACAATAAACAATAAACAAATCCAGAACAGAGTGTGACGCTGTGATTGGTCTAAATGTGGACGAATCACAAATCACAACACACACATGAATTTATTTGAGGTAGCCTTCGATTTGTATAGTTACTATCTGACATCACATACATCATAGCATAAAAGTTCACAGTTTATTTATAATTAAAAAAAATGTAAAAAAAAATGTTAAATGTTATAAATAATAAAAAACATTGGGGGAGGGCAGGAATCCCTGGCCCTCCCACGGCGCCGGGCATGAGCTGGCCTGTACCACTACACCTGCTGTCTGCCCCCCACCCTTCTTTCACATAATGGTATGATCCTAGTGTATCCTCGCATATGATTGGCCGCATGGTGGCCCAGCTAAATAAAGCCCCGCCCCTGCCTGCAAGGATTCTCAGCCAGAGTAGAAGCGGCTGAGATCCTGCTCTCCCCGACGGGAGTCTGCTCTTCTAGCGGCAGCTCGCGGTCGGCGTGTTGGAGACCTCTGAGTTAAAGGATCAAGTCAGAGGCTCGAGTCCCGAGTCAGAGGGACTGCTCAGCGGTAAAACAACACGCCTCACCTCCCAGTGTGCAGGCGCCCAGCAGGTTCACGATGTTGTCATGGTAACCAAGGTGTCCGAGGATCTTCAGCTCCGACATCAGAGCCTCTCGTTCCACAGAGTGAGCGCTCGCTGTTAAGAGAACAACACAAAGAGAACGTGTCAGAACCAGGGCTGTTCAACACTAAGAGAAACGGGTCAGAACACAAAAAGAAACGGGCCAGAACTGTTCAACACAAAGAGAACGGGTCAGAACCAGAACTGTTCAACACAGAGAAAACGGGTTCAGAACCATAGCTGTTCAATACTAAGAGAAACGGGTCAGAACACAAAAAGAAACGGGTCAGAACCGGAGATGTTCAACACAGAGAGATCGGGTTCAGAACCATTGCTGTTCAACACAGAGAGAAACGGGTCAGAACACTAAGAGAAACGGGCCAGAACTGTTCAACACAAAGAGAAACGGGTGAGAACCAGAACTGTTCAACACAGAGAGAACGGTTCAGAACCAGAACTGTTCAACACAGAGAAAACGGGTTCAGAACCAGAACTGTTCAACACAGAGAACGGTTCAGAACCAGAACTGTTCAACACAGAGAGAACGGTTCAGAACCAGAACTGTTCAACACAGAGAGAACGGGTCAGAACCAGAACTGTTCAACACAGAGAGAACGGGTCAGAACCAGCGCCAGGTGTCACTGATGATATCAGAGATAAAGACTCACGCTTCAGCATCTTCACGGCGACGGTGGTCATGCTGTCGTTGCCGAGGCCATACGCCGTCGCCATGACAACCTTCCCAAACGCTCCTGAGCCCAGAACAGCCCCTGAGAGACAGAGAGAAGGGCACCTTAACGCACAGAGTAAACACCTGAGAGACAGAGAGCAGGGCTCATTAACACACAGAGTAAACACCTGAGAGACAGGGAGCAGGACACCTTAACACACAGAGTAAACACCTGACAGACAGAGAGCAGGGCTCATTAACACACAGAGTAAACACCTGACAGACAGAGAGCAGGGCTCATTAACACACAGAGTAAACACCTGAGAGACAGAGAGCAGGGCTCATTAACACACAGAGTAAACACCTGAGAGACAGAGAGCAGGGCTCATTAACACACAGAGTAAACACCTGACAGACAGAGAGCAGGGCTCATTAACACACAGAGTAAACACCTGAGAGACAGAGAGCAGGACACCTTAACACACAGAGTAAACACCTGAGAGACAGAGAGCAGGGCTCATTAACACACAGAGTAAACACCTGAGAGACAGAGAGCAGGGCTCATTAACACACAGAGTAAACACCTGAGAGACAGAGAGCAGGACACCTTAACACACAGAGTAAACACCTGAGAGACAGAGAGCAGGACACCTTAACACACAGAGTAAACACCTGACAGACAGAGAGCAGGACACCTTAACACACAGAGTAAACACCTGAGAGACAGAGAGCAGGACACCTTAACACACAGAGTAAACACCTGACAGACAGAGAGCAGGACACCTTAACACACAGAGTAAACACCTGACAGACAGAGAGCAGGGCTCATTAACACACAGAGTAAACACCTGAGAGACAGAGAGCAGGGCTCATTAACACACAGAGTAAACACCTGAGAGACAGAGAGCAGGGCTCATTAACACACAGAGTAAACACCTGACAGACAGAGAGCAGGGCTCATTAACACACAGAGTAAACACCTGACAGACAGAGAGCAGGGCACCCTTACCGAGGCGCAGGCGGTCCCGGGGAAACTCCCACTTCCTGTTGTACGGCAGCTGAGCGGGGTCAAAGAAGGTGTAGTTGTTCCCGTCCGAACTTTCTATGATCTTCCAACGCACCTCGTACCGCGGCTTCTGAGAGACAGAACATGTATATACAGTATATATATATATATATATATAATATAACTACTGAGGATCACAATATGTGATATGATTTCATTATGAAGTCACGTACTTGTCCCAACTTGTAGGAAATGACCAATAGGAGCAGCAGGAGGCCGGCGGCACAACTCAGACATCCAATCAGAGCCGGAGAAAATGTTACGTCTGCAGCGTCTGCAGCGTCTGCAGCGTCTGCAGCGTCTGCAGCGTCTGCAGCGTCTGCAGCGTCTGCAGCGTCTGCAGCGTCTGCACACAGGTGTTGTATCACAATAAACACAGGTGTTAAATCACAACAACAACAACATGCAGTTCCGCAACATGAAGGCGGTGTGTGTTTCCATGGAGACACCTACGCAGGTGGAGGGCCTGGCGGGACACGCCCACTTTGTTGTAGGCCACACACTCAGCGGTGACATCATCAGCAGGCGTCCCCAGGGTCAGCCTCACTTCCTCTTCCTGTGAGGTCACATTTGCTGCTGACTCCTGATTGGAGGAAATGTCTCCACAGCTGCAGAGGGGGGGGGGGGGGGGGGGGGGGGTTATTACAGTACAGTGTGTCATGTGACTGTAAGGATTAGTGAGCACCTGAACTCACCTGTCCTGCAGCCCGGCGCAGGTGGACCAGAGGATTGTGGGTAATGGATATCCGGAGCTGCTGCAGGTCAGCGATCCGTTCTCCTGCCTGACGGAGACCCTCGGAGAACCTGAAGAACCATCAGAGAGGGTTAGAACATGTTGACAGATCATCAAACCGTGAGGGAGGAAACTTACGGTAAATCTGGAGGTCGATGTTCTGTGAGCTGTTAAAGAACGAGTTCTCAAAGTGGAACGAATACTGACCGCCGTCCTCTGGGCGAACGCGGCGCAGCAACAAGCTAGCCTCCGACCTGCAACATGAGCATACCACCTTAAACAATACCACCTTAAACAATACCACCTTAACATAAACACCACCGTAAACACAGTGGCGAGCCGTCAGGGCCCTCTAGGCCTAAGATATTCTAAAAATAATATTTGAAAACATAAAAAAAAAGTTTTTTAGTTATATTCTTCATTAGTTTTACCAAAATAACTTAATTTAATTGTATTTAAAATAATATTTCCAAAGAAATAAATCCTTTGAATCTGCCTGTTCAGCTTCTGTTGGAAGGTGAAGGGTTAAATGCCGTCTCTGCGAGTTCTGTGAAGACGGGAGGGCTCGTTGGCCCCTCACTACATTCACTGAGGGCCCGCTACAGTAACGGCCCGTCTACACTACAGCGTCGAAAGCTCCAAGCTGCTCCAATCTGCCCATTCACTTTCAATGGGGTGACGTCACGTAGCCGCGCTTTTTCGCCGAACTGAATTGTGGGTAGCAGAGCGGTCCGTCTCCGCCGTCAGAAGTTGAACAATGTTCAACTTCTGACGCCGGAGACGCCGGAGTAGCCAGCGCCAGCCAATCAAATCCCGTTTCCCAAAATCTGACAGCTGAAGCCGTAGCCAATCAAACCGCGTCCAAGCTGGGAGAGATATCCCGCCGTTCATTTCTATATTTCAAAACATGTCGGAGGAGAAACTAACTATCGCCGTAGCAATCACCCGGTTTTGTATGACCAGACCCTCTTCACCTACCGGGACACAAACCGGAGGAACCAGCATGGAGGGAGGTGGCAGAGACAGTGGGGGGAACTGGTAGGGTTTCGCCTGTTTGGGGAGTTTATATATATATATATATATATATATATATATATATATATATATATATTTATATATATATATATATTGCTCCCATAAAATCCCCGGGGGTTTTTGCTCTGTATGTCGGGGGCGGGAGATTCATGTGATTGGTTGTTGGTCGTGTTGCTTGAATAAAATCCCCAAGCTCCAGACACGCCCAGCTCCAAGCTCTCTTTGAAGCTGTAGTGTGGACGCTCCGTTACTCAACCAGAGAGTAATGTCACATGACAGTCCAATTGACCAATCATATCTTCCCTCTAAATGGGCGGGCTTTATTTTCGCGGACTTTATGACAGGTTCCGCCCGCTGTGAGGCCTATGCAGGTGGTGCAGTGACACGTCCTGAAACCCGGAAGTAAGCTGCGCTCGGATTCCCTCGACAGAAAGCAGCGGATTTCTCCAGAGGGTTTTGGAAGATAGCTGGAAGTAAGGTCT
Organism: Chaenocephalus aceratus; assembly: GCA_023974075.1. NCBI lineage: Eukaryota > Metazoa > Chordata > Actinopteri > Perciformes > Channichthyidae > Chaenocephalus > Chaenocephalus aceratus. Next base: position 9,288 of record JAMFTG010001375.1, on the reverse strand, counting down.
GTGGAACGAACCTGTTGATAAATGCACGTTTTGTTCAGCCGGATAATATCCACATGTCTCCCTACTTTTATTGTTTTTGAATCATAAATCTAATCGATAGATTTATGATGGATAGCTTTATGATGGATAGATTTATGATTAGCATAAGTTCGTTCATGATGGCTCACTTCAGTGACAGTGATGACATCGTTGCGAAATTATTAACCGAGTCATTTTCAAGATTGAGTTCTAATGATAAACTGGAGGCAGAGGATCAGCCACGCCACATCCACTGAGGCGCCAGGGTGCGTGACACAGGTCTCCATACTCCTCGCATACAACGGCTGCTGCGCTCTGCGAGCCCCTCGGTTCAACTCGCTCTACGAGCCCCTCGGTTCAACTCGTTCTACGAGCCCCTCGGTTCAACTCGCTCTAACGAGCCCCTCGGTTCAACTCGTTCTACGAGCCCCTCGGTTCAACTCGCTCTACGAGCCCCTCGGTTCAACTCGCTCTACGAGCCCCTCGGTTCAACTCGCTCTACGAGCCCTCGGTTCAACTCGCTCTACGAGCCCCTCGGTTCAACTCGCTCTGCGAGCCCCTCGGTTCAACTCGCTCTACGAGCCCTCGTTCAACTCGCTCTACGAGCCCCTCGGTTCAACTCGCTCTACGAGCCCCTCGGTTCAACTCGCTCTACGAGCCCCTCGGTTCAACTCGCTCTACGAGCCCCTCGGTTCAACTCGCTCTGCGAGCCCTCGGTTCAACTCGCCGGGAATATGCATTGCTCTGATGGAGAGCAACGTGTGTGCGCGCCCAGAGCAGCAGCCGCCTGGCTGCGTTCAGAAGCTGCACAGATCGTACTGCTCCCTGGCGATTGAGGTAGGCTGCTTCCTAGCCGTGGCCTGTTGTCTGTGCACTTTAAGGCAAAAGGCTGCGAGGGAGTTTCCACACGCTGCATTCCACTCCGTCTCTCCTCATGCGGCGCGTACACGCCCAGAGGAGGAGAGGTGTGTGCATGCTGTCCACACGAGGCGTTATAACGGTGGATTTATTATGACCGTGTGTAGGAGGCATATCTGGGACAGAGGAAGGCCGCGAGCTCTGCAGTTTATAAACCAATAGGTTAACACAGCAGCTTCTGCAGCAATGACCCCCCTCTGGAGCCCCCCTGCTGGAAGAGACCCCGGGGGATCATCACGTGACCAGCTGACCCCAAGCCGAGCAGCTGCGTCACGGAGAGGGCCGTGTGGGTGGTGACACGCCGGAGGAGAGCTGTCAGTTTATCCACTCGCTGCCGCGAGAGCCGTGCTCTGCTGGCTGAGTTTATCTTCTTCCAATTCATTATGAAACCCAGGCTTCGACAGATGCGATACGAGATGTACCGTCTGGAAAGCGACTTCCTCCCTGGAGCGAGCCAGCCAATAGCAGGTCGTCCAGAGGAAACCACACTCTCATGCCTCCTCTGTGTAGCGGCTCCAGCCTTCATCCATCCATCTTCTCCCGCTTATCCGTGGTCGGGTCGCGGGGGTAGCAGTTCCAGCAGAGAGCCCCAAACTTTCTTTTCTTTCTTTTCTTTTCCCTGGCGACATCAACCAGCGGGCTCCAGCCTTCTCTACACAAAAATGGGAGGAGCCAGGAAATATCCGACGGCAGACGATTGTCTGGTCTGATATTCCCTGAAATGAGAAAACGCAGGAATGTCCTGTGTTTCGGGATGATGGGTGGAAGTATGCATCCTTCAGGTGGAAGTATGCATCCTTCAGGTAGAAGTATGCATCCTTCAGGTGGAAGTGTGCATCCTTCAGGTGGAAGTATGCATCCTTAAGGTAGAAGTATGCATCCTTCAGGTGGAAGTGTGCATCCTTCAGGTGGAAGTGTGCATCCTTCAGGTGGAAGTATGCATCCTTCAGGTGGAAGTATGCATCCTTCAGGTGGAAGTATGCATCCTTCAGGTGGAAGTATGCATCCTTCAGGTGGAAGTATGCATCCTTCAGGTGGAAGTGTGCATCCTTCAGGTGGAAGTATGCATCCTTCAGGTGGAAGTATGCATCCTTCAGGTGGAAGTGTGCATCCTTCAGGTGGAAGTGTGCATCCTTCAGGTGGAAGTGTGCATCCTTCAGGTGGAAGTGAACCAGTCGTCCTGGTGAACACAGTCCAGCACCTGTTTGATCGTCAGCGTGTGGAATACTGACAGATCGAGGACGTCTCGTTGCCCCAGTCTTTTTCGGGATTAGAAAGATAACGGAGTGAAACCCCCTGATGTCCTCCCTCTGAGGAACCCTGGAGATATCCGCTTTCAACAGGAGTTCCAGCGGCTCGGATTGGAGCGCGAGACATAGCTTCTGGGAGGACAGGAGTGTTTCCTGTATCCCATTGAACTGTGGGGGGGGAGAGGCGAACTGCAGGACGCATCCTCTGCTGATCAGCCTGCTCATCCATCTGTCCATCAGACCCGCGCGCTGCCACTCTGAGAAAACCTCTGAGAGCGGGCGCACGTGCTCGAGATGTGTTTTTGGTCGTCATGGTGACGAGCCACGCCAGAGCCCCTGCCGCCGCTGCCCGTGAGGCAAACCCAAGGCGGGGGCCTCCACACGCTGCGTCTCACTCCGACTCATCATGAGGCGCGTACACGCTCAGGGGATGGATGGAGGTGTGTGCAGTGCTGCCCACATGAAGCGTTATAACGGCGCTCATGGGTTTATTAAGGCCGTGTGCACGAGGCGTATCTCGGACAGAGGAGTGCTGCGAGCTCTGCGGGTTATTAACAGGGGTTAACACCGGCAGGCGTCTGCAGCGAGCCCTGCCGTCTGCTTAATCAACAGATTAGTGGCAACCGGCTTAACTACCGGCTCTGCCTCCTCGGAGGCTCTCGCGGAGCAGACCAGGAGCGGGGAGCCTCACTCCCCTTTGACACGCCGCCGGGAGACCCTGTCTCTGGGGTGGCGGGGGAGCGGAAACGTGGGACGGAGCCCCTGCAGCCGCCGAAGGGCGAGTCTGACGCCGAGGCGGTTGCTGTGGGCGTCTCTCCGCTTGCGGCCTCCTGTGGCCGGCGTAGACGCTGCAGCTGCTGCGCGCGTTGATGCCGTTGTGGCAGCTCAGCCGGCTGGAGCCAGCTGTACATGCTGGCGAATTTCGTCCGCCTGTTCCGCGGCCGTCTTCATGGACTCCACCATGGCGTGGAACTGGGGTCCGAGCAGCCCGTCCGGGCTGATTGGAGCGTCCAGTAGCAATTTTCTGGCCGTCTCCGTAACAGATGCCTACTTCAGTCCGAGGTGGCTCTGGATCTGTGTCACCCACGCGGAAATCCTCGCCTGGGAGACAGCAACAGACGCGCACAGAATGAGTGCCGTGCTGCCGCCTTGCTGATTTCCTCTGCCTCGGTGGTGGACCGCTCTACCAGTGTCTCCACCGAGTTTGAGAGCCGCGCGATGTTATTCGCCGCCGCGCTGTGGTGACGGAGAGGGGGAAAGCATGTTCGGCCGCCAAGCTGGCACCCTGCTCCGACTCTGTCTCTCCTGTCCGGGGGAGAGGAGGGAGGGGAGAACCGAACGGTGAACCGTGGAGGGAGGCGGGGCAGGAGTTGCCTTTTTTCCTCGGACTCCTGCCCGGCACTCGGCCCCGTCCAAGGGCTCGTAAGCCTGGACGGGCCAATCGTCCTCCTCGGCCGCAGCAGCAAGAGCGTCCGCTCTCCGCTTCCTGTCGCCCAAGGGGAGACGGGCGCAGTGTGTGCTACCTGCTGGTTTAGAGCCGCGTACGCGTGCTCTGACCCCCGGCAGGATTCACATACTGCTTTTATCTCTGCTGCTCATAACTCATTATGAACCCAGAGCCACATGAGGGACCACCGCGGACGCAGTTGTTGCTCATGATGATTCTCAATTGCTGTGCTTCAGTAACTGCTGGTTTGCTGAAGAAAAGAGGGAGCAGATTGTCGGGCCCCCTTCCTACTTATACCGGAAGGAGGCCCGAGGGTGGGGCCCACCTAGCGGGTGGGGCCCACCTAGCGGGTGGGGCCCACCTAGCGGGTGGGGCCCACCTAGCGGGTGGGCGTGGACTACAAGTGTTTCAGTGCTGCGCGGGGGCGCAGGGGGATAACCCAATAGCGATATGTCAAGGAGAGACTCTGAGGCATGAACTCAATTGCACGACTCAGATAGTGTTTTCAAAAATAAAGACTTTACTGGAATTTAGCACAGTAATCAAAACAAGGAAAACAAATATACTCTTTCGAGGAAAACTAGCAAGTGATCAATGAGGTAGATCCGTGGGAAGTCCGTGAGGTAATCAGGAACGTCGGTCATAGTAAGACAACGAACTGACAATGAACAGGAGGAAGCTACCACAATATATACACAGGTAAAGGGGACACAGGTGGAAACAATCAGGGCGGGGAAAACAATCAAGGACGCAGGAGACAGAAGGGGGCGGGGAGCGTGGAGGCCTGAAATGAGAGGGATGATTAATTAAGGGAATAAACATAAAGCACAGGGCAAAGGGACATGACAAAACTAACATAAAGAATAAACTTTCACTATTAGTTTCCTAGACATGACAGTACCCCCCCCTTCTAGGGACGGCTCCTGACGGCCCAGGCTCCTCTGAGTTGAGGCGGTCAAAATCCTCAATGAGGCTTTTATCTATGACGAAGCGGGAAGGAATCCATATCCGCTCCTCCGGACCATAACCCTTCCAGTCAACCAGTAGCTGTCGCCCTCTACCCCTTTTCCGACTAGCCAATATCTTTTTGACGGTGTAAACCGGACCTCCATCAATCATCCGGGGGGGCGGGGGGGGGTTTGGCGGTGGGAACCATAGCGCTCTCCTTCAAGGGTTTTAGTTTCCCTACATGGAAGGTGGGATGTACCTTCATGGACCTGGGAAGCCGTAGTCTCACTGAAACCGGGTTGATGACCTTGGTGACGGGAAAAGGACCCACAAACCGGGGAGCCAATTTACGGGAGAGTACGTGGAGGGGAAGGTCTCGTGTAGAAAGCCAGACTTTTTGGCCTGGCTGGTATACAGGAGCTGGTCGGCGTTTTCGGTCTGCTGCTCTTTTCACCAGTTGTGAATTCCTGCAGAGGATCTTCCTAGCCGCAGCCCACACGCGCCGACAACGCCTGACCAGCGCGTGGGCAGACGGGACCGTGACCTCCCTCTCCGTGGCTGGGAACAGTGGCGGCTGGTAGCCATAAACACAGTGAAATGGGGACAGGCCCGTGGCAGAAGTAGGGAGGATGTTGTGCGCATACTCAACCCAGGTGAGGTGCTCGCTCCAGGAGGATGGATTCTGGGACACCAAGCAGCGCAAACAGGTCTCCAGTTCTTGATTTAGGCGCTCTGTCTGGCCGTTAGACTCCGGATGGTATCCTGACGAGAGACTGACCGTGGCAGCGATGAGGCAGCAGAACTCCTTCCAGAAGCGTGACACAAACTGGGGGCCCCGGTCGGAGACAATATCCTTTGGGAAACCATGAAGCCGAAACACATTATGCATCATGACCTCAGCCGTTTCCTTCGCTGAGGGCATCTTGGGCAGAGCAATGAAATGTGTCATTTTCGAAAAACGGTCCACTACCGTAAGAACTGTGGTTTTACCTCTAGAGAGGGGCAGGCCAGTGACGAAGTCCATGGAGATCTCTGACCAGGGTCTGTTGGGAATAGGGAGTGGTTGTAATAGTCCTATTCGCGCCCTGGAAGAGGTCTTGTTTCGAGCGCAGACAGGGCACGCCTCCACATACTCCTTCACCTCCTTCTCCATGGATGTCCACCAGAAACGTTGTTTTATGATGAACATAGTTCTCTTGACTCCAGGGTGACAGGTGAGCAGCGAAGTGTGAGCCCAGTGGATCACCTGTGGTCGCTCGGCCTCCTGAACGAAAAGCCGGTTAGGCGGGCAACCCCTGGGTGCAGAAGCTCCAGCATTGGCTCGTATTACCTCCTTCTCTACTGACCAAGTCAGCGCTCCTACCACCCGGTTTTAATTGGATGATGGGTTTCCGGCTCCTTGACTGCAGGCACAGGGTCAAACAGACGGGACAGAGCGTCAGGCTTGACATTCTGAGACCCCGGCCTGAAGGAAAGAACAAAGTCAAAACGGTTGAAAAACAAGGTCCACCTAGCCTGGCGGGAGTTCAGTCTTTTGGCCTTTCTTATATACTCCAAGTTTTTGTGATCGGTCCAATCTTTTAACCAAACCCCAATCCATCAGACTTTCGTCTGCCCCTGAGTCAATGAGTGCACCATGAGTAACCACATTGTCTCTGATTTTTACCTGGATGCGGGTCAGGGTGCGAGGAGGAAAGTCAGAGGAAGAGATCCGGCTCACCAACGTACTCCTCTTTATTGGTGAGCCTCCTCTTTTACCGGACAAGCCGCTTGTGGATGTCCGCGCTGCCCGCAGTAGAAGCACAGACCCTCCTTTAATCGACGCTGACGTTCTGCCATCGAAAGCTTGGCGCGGCCCAACTGCATTGGCTCCTCCACGGAGCCAGGGGGCGCTGTTGTCCGGAACGCAGGTGAGGGGTGACGGGGCCTCCAAGAAGAAGTAGTATCCAGCGGCGAGCGTCTCCTCTGGGGAGGCGGATCAACCGCATCCTTGGATTTATTCCTTCTCCTCTCCGTCAAACGATTGTCTATCCGTATTGCCATGGACAGAGTCCAAGTCAGCGGGCAGATCGAGAGGCGCCAGCTGGTCTTGTAGGGAATCCGAGAGACCGCTGACAAAAGCGTCAAACAATGCAGCGGAGTTCCAGCCGCTATCGGCTGCCATAGTCCGGACTCGATGGCGTAGTCAGCCACACTCCGCTGATGTTGTTTCAGCTTAATCAGAGCCCGAGCTGCTTCCCTGCCCGGCGTGGTTTGATTGAAGATCTTTCTCATAGTGTCTATGAAGTTTTCCAGAGACCCGCAGATGGGGGAGCCTCGGGACCACTCTGCCGTAGCCCACGCTGCTGCTCGGCCGGAGAGATGGGAGATCATGAAAGCCACTTTGGAATTGTCCGTGGGAAAAGCAGCCTGCACAATGAACGTCCGGCAGCCCTCCGAGTCTCCGGAGTATTTTTCGGGTGGAGCCAGACGCATGGAAGTACTGTGCGGCTCAGTAGACCGGTTGGGATCGGAACCGGTCGCCGCCGGAACCGGGGAGTCGTGGGAGGAGAAGCAGCCTGCAGGTGAGTGAGCACACGCTGGACCTCAGCTGCCAGCAGATTCACCTGGGTTGTCACCGATGATTGTAGTTCCCCGTGGCTGTTGGATAGGTGCTGCACTCCGTGCTGTATGGCGGCCATCTGCTCTTCTTGTTGCCCAAGACGTTGGCCCTGAGAGCGGATGGCGTTCTTTAGCTGGTCTGAGTCGGCTGAGTTCATTTTAATGGTCAGTTCGTACTGTCAACGAGAGACTCTGAGGCATGAACTCAATTGCACGACTCAGATAGTGTTTTCAAAAATAAAGACTTTACTGGAATTTAGCACAGTAATCAAAACAAGGAAAACAAATATACTCTTTCGAGGAAAACTAGCAAGTGATCAATGAGGTAGATCCGTGGGAAGTCCGTGAGGTAATCAGGAACGTCGGTCATAGTAAGACAACGAACTGACAATGAACAGGAGGAAGCTACCACAATATATACACAGGTAAAGGGGACACAGGTGGAAACAATCAGGGCGGGGAAACAATCAAGGACGCAGGAGACAGAAGGGGGCGGGGAGCGTGGAGGCCTGAAATGAGAGGGATGATTAATTAAGGGAATAAACATAAAGCACAAGGCAAAGGGACATGACAAAACTAACATAAAGAATAAACTTCACTATTAGTTTCCTAGACATGACACGATAGCCTTAGAGGGCGAAGCCATATACGAAATAGAACAACAATGCCACCTTAACATAAACAATACAACCTTAAACAATACACCTTAAAAAACAATACTACCTTAACATAAACTGTAGTGACTACTATATCCATTTGTTTTTTGTCCTTTGTTTGCGATTCACTCGTGGGGCTGACCGACAAATAGACGCCTGTAGTTTGAGAGAAAAAATATAAATGTCCAGATGCGATTGAAAAGTAAACTATTTGTCCTATAAACTGATATTTCAATGCTAAAGGCAGAAGAACCAAGCTGTGACGCTCCCAACCAGCAAGGTGTAAAAACTGTTGCTTCAGTCAGCCACACCAGTAGGCTGCAGCACCTCTCCTTTTATGCTGCAGCATCTCGACCTGCAGAGTAAACGCCCTCAAATAATAAATAAATAATAGACACCACAGAATCTCAGGTTATACTCTAGAAAGATAAGATACTATAATCTAAGGAAATGGCTCCTACATAAAAAATACCACCTTAAACAACAATACCACCTTAACATAAACAACACAACCTTAAACAACACAACCGAGTCCGACCCTTGTCAATTAACTACAGGGGTCCCTCAGGGCTCTGTTCTGGGTCCCCTCCTCTTCTCCCTGTACACAAACTCGATTCGGATCAGTCATTAGCCCGCATGGTTTTCATCCCACTGCTACGCTGACGACACCCAATGAATCCTGTCCTTCCCCCGCTCAGAGACCCAGGTCGTCCCTCATCTCTGCTCGTCCAGCTGACATCTCTCAGTGGATGTCTGCTCATCACCTCAGCTCAACCTCGACAAAACTGAACTGCTTTTCTTTCCGGGAAAAGATTGTCCCACTCTTGACCTGACGATCAACATCGACCCCTCTGTTGTTTCCCGACTCAGACTGCAAGGACTCTGGTGTGACCCTAGATAACAACCTGTCCTTCACTGCAAACATCGCTGCTGCAACCCGCTGCTGCAGATACACGCTCTACAGCATCAGGAGGACGCGTCCCCAGCTGACCCAGAGAGCCACGCAGGTTCTGGTCCAGGCTCTCGTCACCTCACTAGACTACTGCAGCTCCCTCCTGCTGGTCTGCCTGCATGTGCCATCCGACCTCTCTCACCCAGAATGCAGCGGCTCGTCTGGTCTTCAACCTTCCTGAATGTTCCACACCACGCCGCTCCTCCGCTCCCTCCACCGGCTTCCGGTAACTGCTAGAATCCACTTCAAGACCCTGGTGCTTGCGTACCATGCTGCGAATGGATCTGGCCCTCCCTACATCCAGGACATGGTTAAACCGTACACCCCAGCACGTGCACTCCGCTCTGCATCAGCCAGACGACTCGCTGCACCCTCGCTGCGAGGGGGAGCCAAGTTCCATCAGCAGAAAACACGTGGGTTTGCTGTCCGGGCTCCAAGATGGTGGAACGAGCTCCCATTGACATCAGGACAGCAGAAAGCTCACACACCTTCCAGACT